>JABRWK010000163.1:42733-119559 GCA_013372445.1 Hypothenemus hampei | reverse complement strand
CATTAAAAATAATACTTTTAGAAAAAATTAATATTTTTTGACATTAAATATTAGATTAACCGGATGCTATGTGGAAGCAAAAAAAGCTCACAAAACTAGTGGATTCTGAAAAATAAAAATATCATGATAAATACTTAGTTTGCGAAATTTTCGACTTATGAAGTTTTTGAAATTAGCGATTCAATTTTCTTAAGAATTCATACATCCTTTTGTAGGCTACTGTTTATGTCACATGTTGCTCCTTGTATTTTATAGTATCACTTGATTGAAATGATAATATAATGGCCAAGACATTCCATAAGTCTCAAATGGACAATCAAGTTTGCCAATGAAGAAAAGAGTGGTCTTAACCGATTAAATTAATAGTAAAGAACGTCCATACAGTTAAATCCTTGATCTGTCCGCAACTTAACTTTGTTTCTCAATGAGATGATGCATCCAGTCACATGATTCGTATCATAGGACTAGAGATCTAACACTCCTGATTGAATGTCATCAAAGCCTTTTGATATTATTTAAAACATATAGTTCAACAAATATGGCTATAGCCTAATACTTGAATTCTGTAGGACATTAAATGTATGCTAATCAGATTTCACGTCCTCATCAAGACTAAAAGAAATATCGCCAGCTATTAATTCTTTATAGTCGTCCCAACATTTAACTGTCAAGTGAAATTGCACTCTTTGCTACGATTTTGTTTGAATAAAAAATAAAATAGTGTCTTGCAAAATACGCCAACGGTTGCCTAAATACATATTTAAATTAAATTTTTAGTCAGCTGAGATAAACTCAACGCCGTTTTACAAACAAACTACTCCTATTTGTTTTATTATTGTTTGTTAAAATCGCGATCGTTCTGATATATAGTTGTTAAGCCTTGTATTCGCATTATGTGATATACACTGCCTTGTAAAAGTAAAATACAGTCACAATGTATTGAAACTTAAATTGTAAGTTGTTGTGTATTATATTAGACTTATGAAATTCATTTTTGGTTTTCTTGTTATTCATTGTTCCGAAAGATTTACTTATTGTGTGGTTGCTGAGGTAAAAATCCAAAATTGGTCTTGAGTGGACGGTACACATCGCACGACACAGTATAAATGTATTTTCAGTTTTAGTTACAGCTACATTTAAAATCGTACGCATCTACATTATTGTTTTTAACATTGTGTGGAATCTAGATGCTTTTTTCGGACACATCACGCAATAAATTCATTCGAAATTCATGATGTCTGTATCGAAGTTGCCAATGGTTACATTCAAATTGCTGGTATTTATTGTCATTAACAACTGAGAAAGTAAACAGACATCATAACATTTAACTCATTGTCAGTTATAGTTTATTCGTCAACCCTAATGGGATAAATATTACTTTTTTGTGATATGTACATTTTTAGGAATTTTCAAGTGTTGCCAATATTTCTGATTTTCGTTTTAGAACTCGGTGAAAATGGTCATATTTTTAAGAATAATTGTGCAATACAGTAAAACCTCTTCTTATGGACGCCTCTACTAAGCAGACACACACGATTTTTTTTAAATCAAACTATTCCTTTATATGTAAAACTAACTCTTATAAGCGGATACCTCTAGTAAACAGACAAAATCAAAGGAACCGTGAATGTCCGGTTATGAGAGGTTTCACTGTATATTGTTTGATCCAAAAGGTTTTGACGCCAGTCCTTCTCTTAGGCCTGGAAGATTTTTAATAATTAAACAGTCCAGTCAATAATCACCATACAGATGTGACAATTTTACAAAAATGGTGCATATCCAAACAATTGTTCTGAATTTATGTAATACACTTTTGCAATTGCTCCAAAGCGGTTATGTATTAATATCGTGATAAAATGTCCATAATATGTATATTAAAGTTAGACATACTCTTTAGATAGGTAAAAGAAAAACCAAATTTAGGGAGAACTTTTTTGACAAACATAAAAATGATAGCACTCACAAAAATTGAGAAAGAAATGATTATTCAATTTACGAAGAAAAAATCATGCTGGAATTAATCAGCCTCAAAGCCTATTGAGATCTAACAACTTACTTAAAATCCACATTTTCCACAAGTTCAATGAAACACCTTAGTTAACGGTTGTTTGTCAAACAAAAGACAATTTTGCTTACACGAACGTAAATTTTCTTAAAACGATAATTATAAAATATAATGGCAGAATAACTGGAACTAAATTGTTTAATTCAATAAGGTCCATTATGAAGTAAACATAGGTGATCAGGATTACAAGAAATATATATGACTGATTAGTTGCGCCATAAGATAGAAAGTCTTGTATCATTGATAATGTAGAACTGTATATCGGAATTTCGAAAAGCCAAAATATCAATTTCATAGCACTGCAAAATATTTTTTCAATCGTGCGATTGTAAAATCGTGCCCTTCATTCTATAACGATTAGTGGACGCTTACCTAAAGGAAAGAAAAGAGAGTCATAAAGAAATTTTATGTTTACTATCTTTAATTAAATTTATATTCTGAACAATGAGAAAACAATTTAAGAAAAACACCTAAACACCTCACCTATAACTTGTTGATTAACCTCCAATCAAAGGCATTTCTACAGTAAGAACCTAAAAAAGAAAGAACTCATTAAGAAAGCTAATCTTATAAAAATGAAATAATGAAGGTTTTGACAGACGTGTGTGCATACGGGCATTAATATTTTTCTTTAAATTAATAGATAAAAAATTTATTACTAGTGGCTCGTTAGCTCAGTGGTTAGAGCGTCGAACTGATTTGAACAAAGTCGAAGGTCGCAGGTTCGATTCCTGCATGAGCCCTGGTTTTTTTGCATAAAAAATTTTATTTCTTTTAATCAACATAGTGAATGCCTATTTACCTTAATGGCTTTATCGAAAAAACTCGAGCATTTCTCTGAACGCACACAATATGGCAAGAAAATATCTAAAAAATATCCCTTGGATTGCGCTTCCAAAACAATCCTATCTTCTCCAATGTCCATTGTAATTTCATTCGCAGAAATCTAAAAAATTTAAATAGCTTTTATGTAATTTGTTAAGAGGTTATTGTTATTAAAGTTATTAATTGATACAATAATTGGTTCTTGTTTATAAGACTATCGAATTTATTTTGTATCCACTTACGATATCTGGCAATTTAAATTCCCCATACAAATAATTGGGTCCAATTTTTTTCTTGAACAGTCGGTATTCGGGTTCCTTATATTTATTTTCAACGGACGAAAGCGTTTCAATGACCACTTTCTTTTTTTCACCCCTCAACTGTTCAATGACATTATTTTCTTTGATTTTACCCATTTTTTCATCTACATCTCTCTGCTGAATACGATGCATTTGTAGAGTACCAAAGGCCTTCCTATTAGTCAGAATTATTTTCTTATCGGCGCAAAGTAGACCTGCATATTAAAAATAATTATTTCATTTTATCAAAAAATATCGAAATATTTAACCGTGTTTATCGAGAATTCCCTGAAATACCACTGCGATAAAGAAATTCTTAAAGAGCGGAAAATATTCTATTTTTTTGAGAAAAGAAGGATGTATCGCGATATCAACCACCTTAGCATCATTATCTGATTTATCTTTTTCCTTTCGTATCTCGCCTATACTCATTGGTACTCTGAAAAGTTTAAACGACACGTAAAATTGCCACTTAAACATTTTTTCTTAAAAAACCACCGAAAATCGCTGGCATCCTCGCCTTCGATTAACTCTTCCAATTCCGTTTCAGAAATGTCTTTGGGTGGTGGTATTGCATCGGTAGTACATATATTTACGAAGACCTTTACATCCGATGAAATTTCCTTCGCTTTTATGCATAACCCTGAAATTAAAAAAATCCATTAATAACTGCAAAAATCGAGTTTTATTAAAATAAACAGAGTTACGAGCAAAAATGAAAGGAAAGGTGAGCTTTTGTAGGATAAATGACAAGTTTACCAAGAGATTTGTTATCATTGTAACATAACAGTGACTCTTGTATTCACATCACCTTCTGAATTTCTACATGAAATACTTCAAAAGTTTTTATTTATACATGAACGAAACTTTGCATTAAATGAATTCATGTTGCATCTGACAGATGGAGTTCGTTACTAACCTACATTTTAAGTAAATGTAATATAAGGCTTGGAGAAATGTCCTAATGTTCCGAACTAGGCTTACGGGAAGGTCGCGAAGTAGTTCTCACCACTTTACTCATCTTTATACCCTTGGTAGAGAATCACCTCTTCGTAAGGGAGTGATTGCTTTTTGCCTTTTGATTCATGAAAAAATCGTATTCAAAATCTCATAATCCCTGTTATAATATTAAATATATTTCCCAAGTTATTTTTTAATATCGATTTAATTACATATTTCAGGGGTGATTCTATTTTTTATATCATCTATAAATACGATTTTCTCGTCAACCAAAGGTAGTCAAAAAAAGAGTCATCCCAATACTTTGGTGGAGCTACCCTAGAATGTGTACAAAAAAGCAAAATACGTGAAGACCCTTTTGCGACCTCCTCTCGTTAAGTTACTTGCGATGATAGATTTAAACTATAGTAGTTATATTTTGGATCAAAGATGCGCTCTTCTTGAAATTACTGCGAGAATATATTTCCTGATATGACATAATGTGTTGCGATCCAACGCAATGTGATGTGAACCAACGCAATATGATGTGAACCAACGCAATGTGATGTGAATCTACGCAATGTGATGTGAACCAACGCAATGTGATGTGATATTACATGATTTATACCTCTTTTGTCCAGATTTCCGTCGTATACCGAACTCAACTTATGCCCCATTTCATATAAAAGTAATTGCACGTCATGGTTCAACGGTGACTTTAATGACGTGTTACGTTGCCGTTCTCGATTTTTATCAGTGATTATTACTCTTAAAAATCGACTAATAAATGGAGATGCTACATATTTTTAAACTTAAAAAAAAGTATTGCCCCGTAACACCTCTCCTGTCCCTTAATTCCCCATTGTACGGTAATTAAAAAAAGCCTATTAACGATTAGTTGCAACACGTCATAAAAAATGTGTTTACGACGCCTCACAGAACAATACGGCATATCACAACACATCGCGTCGCACCAGAAAAATTTATTCCCGCCGTAATTCCTTTGCATGTGAAGCGTAAAAAATGGCGTTTTATGAAAATCGCTGAATAACAATTATGAAAACTGGAGAGGCCAAAACATTAGTGCATCGGCATTCAATACGATTCTATACGAATATTTGTATGTTCAATAAATGTGAGCACGTTGGATGCCATCTTCCTTCTTTATGAACCTTAAAAAGAAGCGCGGGTTGAATAATTTCAATTTCTTCGTAATATTAATCACTGGCAGATATTGAAAGTAGATGTTAAAACTGAGAAAGAGCAGAAACAATGTAAATGGTCTGTTTATTTTACTGCTCTTTCACAATAGTATTAATGTTGATATCAGGGGCAATGTTAATATTAATGTTAATGGTGCTGATTTATTTCATGCCTGTGTTTCAATATGACAATGTCAGAGCAGTATATCTGAAATTTGATTTAATATAAAAATATGATCAAAAAACCCATTATTTACAGGGTAAGGGTTTGTTGTCAAAGCTCCAGAGCTGGCTACTTTTTGTCTTCCAAAGGCAATAATAAACAAAAGTTGTCGGAAAACCCACAATTATAAATAAGCTGAGAAGAAGAAATTTAGATCCTAGATCAAATGAGGTATGGGAGAAAAATTCAAAAAAATAGTTCAAAAGAACGAAATACAGGGGGGTGCCCAATTTGAATGGCAAAAAACCAATTTAGACGATGTTTTTCTTTTGGAGAAAGCAAACTTTTGTAGAAACCTTCGTATAATCATTCTCGATTAGAGATAATTCGTAGTGGTAAAATATCATGAATCATTCCATAATAAGACAGTACCGTACCCCCAATTAATTTATCTACGCGATATGATAATATCGTTTAACATTAATATAACAATTATATGAAAAAAATATTGTCCTTGATTAGGCCTTTTTTTCTTTATTAACATGTAATGAAAAACGGATAGCACGCCACTGCTAAACAAAGTGAAGTTGTGTAAATACACATAATTACTATCAACACATGAAAATAAGATATAATAATAGGTACGATGCTTTATTTATTAAGAGACAGTTTCATGTATTTATCGACATCAACAGTTCTGGCTTTTTTTAATTGAATTTTGAGTGCGTGAAAACTGCCGGTAATAATTTAATGTGTTACTTTAATGTGGTATTGGTAGTATTTTGTGTGTAGTTAGTCATATTTTTCGCGTGTATGTGGTATTGGATGGTGAGTTATCTTATCGAATTTCAGTAATATGTGCCAATACATAGTTTTTCGCGTAAATCATGACAGATTTTGCAATGTCACTTGATCATACAGCATTACAATTAAATAATTTTAACCAAGGTCTTAAATAACAGTTCCATTTCAGTTCATTCACTAACAAGTGAAGCGCTCTTGAAATATTGTATACAAAAATTATTTATTATTTACTTTTTAACAAAATTATCATTTTCTAGTTTTATATTTAGAACAATACCATGAATGAAAGCGAAACTTCCTGGATTGATAATAAAGCTCTGGATAAATTTTGCGGCTCCACATTTTGGGTAAGAGGGACTTTTAATAAGTTCCATTCTTAGATGTTTATTATTTTTATACTCTTATTTATAGAACCAAACATTAACCTGGAAGTCAGACGATCCACAATTTACGCCATGTTTCGAAAAAACTGTCCTATTCTGGATTCCTTGCCTCTTTCTGTGGACATTCGTTCCAGCTGATTTTTACAGTCAAAGAAGAAGCCTTAACAAATTTATTCCATGGAACTGGAAGAATTTCTTAAAACTTCTAATAAACGCTTTAATTTGTGCAGTGTGCCTGAGTGATTTCATAAACAGTGCCGGTGGCGATGTTTTCACCAAAGTTGACATTTTTATGCCTTTGTTTAAATTAGTTAGTTTCGTATGTATATCGTGCTAAAACATGAACGTTTTCTTTATAGAAAATTTTACAGGGTCTAGCTTTTGTGACCGCCTACAGAAACAAAGTTTATGGAATACCATCTTCGGGTCCCTTGTTCCTATTTTGGTTGTTATGTACGTTGTGCGGCATTTCACAATACAGAACCGAAATTCAATATGCATTACAGGAAGACGGACCAGAAAATTATTATGAATATCTCAGTTATATGATGTACTATCCTTTAACTGTTGCTATGCTTCTGTTAAATTTTTTCGGTGAAGGCACCCCTAAAATTTATCCATATGGAAAAGTGGGGGTAAGTAGAAAAATGGATTTTTCATTAAATTTTCTAAAATATTTTTTTGTTATCGGCAAATGAACATTTTAGATGTAGTTTCCACAAATGTATTTGTGTGAAAAAGTTAATTCAATGAGTTTTTTAATTTGAAATTAGATTTCTGAAAGCTCGAAATGAATCAAAAATCACAATTTGCCTATTCATCTTCAAAAATATTGTCTATCTGTAGAAAAACTTAACGGATCTTAACTCGAAAACAAATCAATTATAAAAGATATATATTTAAGTACTAAAATTCGGAAGTGCCTGGGGAAATTTAATTATAAGATATAACTACTTTAGAAATTTGTCCGTTTTTAGTTCATTTTGAAGAAAGTCGAAAAAAAAAAGAATTCTTGCCAATCTCTTAAACATTCATGATTTTTTAATACTTAAGTGCGGAAAACAGTCTGAATTATACATAATTATTAGGGTGGTTCTTATTTTGGCAATTTTGGAAATTTGAGTGCTAAAAAAATAAGGTACATCAAACCCTAGATCAATAGCGCAATTTAAACCCGTATTCCACATCGATTGAAATTTTTGATGGGAAATACGTATTTTTGAAAAATTAAATCACATTTTCTTTAATATCTTTCAATCTCTCTCAGCTAATTTCACGAAATTTCGTATCCGGTGGTTTTTGGGAATGAGAAATTCAAAAAAGAGATGAAATTACTTTTTTTGGTTTGTAAGGTTACCTATGATTGACATTACTAATCAAATTTTGATGACGTAATTGCAAAGTTTCGCCGTATGAACTATATCTATTGTTTAATTGTATCTTTTAGAGGGCGCCACAAAAATTGGCAGCGGTTTTAAAGTGTCCTATTGGCCGCTTGTAGCGCCCCCCTAAAAGATACGATTAAACAGTAGATAAATTTGAATTTCTCATTCCAAAAAAACCACCGGATACGANAATTCAATGAGTTTTTTAATTTGAAATTAGATTTCTGAAAGCTCGAAATGAATCAAAAATCACAATTTGCCTATTCATCTTCAAAAATATTGTCTATCTGTAGAAAAACTTAACGGATCTTAACTCGAAAACAAATCAATTATAAAAGATATATATTTAAGTACTAAAATTCGGAAGTGCCTGGGGAAATTTAATTATAAGATATAACTACTTTAGAAATTTGTCCGTTTTTAGTTCATTTTGAAGAAAGTCGAAAAAAAAAAGAATTCTTGCCAATCTCTTAAACATTCATGATTTTTTAATACTTAAGTGCGGAAAACAGTCTGAATTATACATAATTATTAGGGTGGTTCTTATTTTGGCAATTTTGGAAATTTGAGTGCTAAAAAAATAAGGTACATCAAACCCTAGATCAATAGCGCAATTTAAACCCGTATTCCACATCGATTGAAATTTTTGATGGGAAATACGTATTTTTGAAAAATTAAATCACATTTTCTTTAATATCTTTCAATCTCTCTCAGCTAATTTCACGAAATTTCGTATCCGGTGGTTTTTGGGAATGAGAAATTCAAAAAAGAGATGAAATTACTTTTTTTGGTTTGTAAGGTTACCTATGATTGACATTACTAATCAAATTTTGATGACGTAATTGCAAAGTTTCGCCGTATGAACTATATCTATTGTTTAATTGTATCTTTTAGAGGGCGCCACAAAAATTGGCAGCGGTTTTAAAGTGTCCTATTGGCCGCTTGTAGCGCCCCCTAAAAGATACGATTAAACAGTAGATAAATTTGAATTTCTCATTCCAAAAAACCACCGGATACGAAATTTCGTGAAATTAACTGAGAGAGATTGAAAGATGTTAAAGAAAATGTGATTTAATTTTTCAAAAATACGTATTTCCCATCAAAAATTTCAATCGATGTGGAACACGGGTTTAAATTGTGCTATTGATCTAGGGTTTGATGTACCTTATTCTTTTAGCACCCAAAACAATATAAAGGGGTGCTCAAACTTCCAAAGTTACACAAAATAAGAACTACCCTAATACATGTAAAAAGGAGAATATATTTCAATTTTCGGATTTAATATTTCATTATTCGACATAGTCTCCCCGAAAGTCAACACATAGAATACAACAGGCTTGTAAAGGTATAATTCCTCTTGAACTGCAAACCATTTTCCATAAATCCAATTACACATATGTTGAAAGAAAATTTTCGACCTTTTAAACAATTCTTCAATTTAAAAAAGAATGTGAGGAAACTGGGTCAAGTGAATAAAGGGGATATTCCAGTAACTCAAAGGTTAAATCATGAAATTTATTCATGGCAATCCTCTACTTTATAAGCTGGTGCTTTGTTTTTTAAGAACAAGTTCTTTTGGGGATCACTTTACTATTTTTACGCATTATCTTGTTAATATTGCTGAGTAATAAAACGAAATTCCTTTGGTTTTGAAGATTCAGGAAGTATCTATTCTATTGAATTGTATTTTAGTTTTGAATTAAAAATGTACTCTGGATTATTTACGGTGAAAAATTTGGATCGCTTTCAACTCTAACACAAATTTAGCATAATATTTCCACTCATGCACGTGTCTGATCAGCGGATCGACATTTGAAAATCTATTTCGCAGAAGATTTTATTATATATAAAACAATATATTCAATACTATGGAAGAGTTCATATGAAATATACAGAATCTCAGCTATACGTTTTGACTGAATTCGACAAAATAATACTAAATTATAATCGGAATCGTCTGGAGCTAATATTGAAAAGGGTCTTCCAAATTTTTCATCATCTTGAAAGAAAAATTTTCTTCTTTTGAAGGAAGTAATTAAACATTTAACAATGGAATATGGAGTTCAGTCAACATGAAGGGTACTGAGCATATTTTCCTAAAACTTCTTATTTTTTAACCCTTTCAAATACAGGTTGATAATAGCTCAGAGTATTGATAGCGTTTATACCTGAAATGTTCGAAGCTTTGTAACATGATAGTTTACAATGACTCTTCTTATTTATTATACTCTACTTAATTTTCATGGAAACACATTTAATTTGTCATCCTTTAAATAATGAAATCCAACTATGTATAATATACATTGTATATGTATATTGATACTCAATTGTGTGGGAAATATTTCCCACGTACAATACCAAATATCAATGTACATTAGATGAAATTATTTTCAGAATCCGAGTCCAGAACCATTAGCTAGTTTTCCGAGTCAAAAACTAATAACGTATTTCGAGTCGTTTATGTATAAGGGATATCGCAACCCTTTAGAAACAAAAGACTTGTGGGATTTGGAACCGCAAAACAGGGCTAGCAACATGGTACTTATCTTCGAGGAAAAATTCGCTAAACGGTTGGAAAAAAGCAAAAAGTAAATTCTAAAATTACGATAAAAAACTGGAATTGTAATTGCAATTAATCTTTAAAGGGCCTATGAAGCTAAAAACCAATCACAAAAAGCAACCAAAAAACGTTCAGACACATCCATACTTATACCACTGTGGTGTTGTGTATGGCGATTGTTCACAGGCGGTCTGTTCGTTCGATTAATCACAGATATCATTCAGTTTGCCAATCCTAAGCTATTAGGGTAACTATATACACATTTTTCTTAAGAGTACTCTATCAAATCAAAATGTCTTAGTTTAGTGATCAATTTCATTGGATCCGATGAACCACTCTGGAAAGGATTTTTTTACGCTTTAATTATGTTTTTGGTGGCCGCTTGTATGACTTTCACTAACACCACCCAAATGAATTGGTTCTTTAAAGTGGGCCAGCAATCCCGAAGCATTCTAACTGCAGCCATTTACAGAAAATCCCTTAGGATATCCAATGCCGCCCGAAAGGATAAAACAGTTGGTGAAATTGTCAATTTAATGTCAGCTGATGCGCAAAAATTCCAAGAAGTGGTTATGTTTATTAATTTTCTCTGGTCCGCCCCAATAAGCATTATTTTTGCCTTGTTCTTTTTGTATCAGGAAGTTGGCAAAGCCGCCTTTGCAGGTACTTTAATCAAAGCTAAAAATCATGCTTCTTAATACTGAGACTTTCTTTATATTTTAGGTATGGCCATAATGTTACTTTTGATTCCGATTAATTATTTTATTGTACGAAAGTCGAGGGAATTACAAGTGAAGCAAATGAAATTAAAAGATGAAAGAGTAAAGGTAATGAACGAGGTATTAAATGGGATTAAGGTTCTGAAACTGTACGCCTGGGAGAAAAGTTTTGAACAGCATATTACAAAAATTCGTAGTAAAGAAGTTGCCACGTTAAGAAAAGCAACGTATTTGAATGCTATCAGTCAATTTATTTGGAATACCACACCATTTTTGGTAAGTTTTTACTACTCATTAGTCAATCCAGTTATTACAGTGTTTATTTTAGGTATCTTGCGTTACATTCTCAGTATTTGTAATTATTGACGAAAATAACTTGCTGGACCCCTCAAAGGCTTTCGTAACATTAGCTCTAATAAACCTGATCAGAATGCCTATGGGAATGTTACCAGGCGTGATCACGCAAGTTGTTCAAACATGGGTCTCTATCAGAAGAATAAACTCCTTCTTAAATGCCGAAGAACTACAGCCATATGTAACTCACCAAGAGTCAAATGGTAATGTACAATCCTCTCTTGTGTTCAACTTTTATTTTCTAATATATTTTCGATTAGAACCAATTATAATTGAAAATGGTACATTTACATGGGGTAATGATCCGATTTTAAAAAATATTAATCTATCGGTGGCAAAACACAGTTTAACTGCAGTAGTAGGAGCCGTTGGATCGGGCAAAAGTAGCCTGATAAGCGCTATTCTAGGAGAAATGGACAAAATTTCCGGATCAATTAATACCTGGGGCTCGGTGGCGTATGTGCCGCAACAGGCCTGGATTCAGAACGCCACTGTACAAGATAATATTACCTTTGGGGAAGTTTTTGATAAACTAAAGTGGGTCTAGTTTCTACATATGATTTGAATAAAGTAATAAGACGAACTAAATGTTTTCAGATATCAAACGATAATTGAAGCATGTGCTTTAAAACCCGACTTCGACATGCTGGCAAACGGAGATCAAACAGAAATCGGTGAGAAAGGTATTAATTTATCTGGAGGTCAAAAACAAAGAATTAGTCTGGCCAGGGCCGTATATGCGGATGCCGATGTATATCTTTTAGACGATCCCCTCAGCGCTGTTGATTCCCATGTNGGGCCTTTGCTGTACTTTATTTTACAACACTATTACTGAACAAGTGGAGGATCCAGAAGGTAAAGAACAACAATTTTATATAATTATTAAAAAAAATGTTTACAGAATTAGATGAAATCGAAGAGCAACTGGCTAACATTCCGATTGCTCAGGAATTAACCAGGACAATATCGAGGCAAATATCCAGACAAAGGTCCCGAATATCGGAATCTGGATCTCAAGGTTCTCAGTATGAATTGAATGGTTTCAGTCGTACAGAATCCAGAGAAAGTCTGAGAAGTAATAAAAGTTTTCAGAGAACCGGTAGCTTATCCCAAAGAAGGCATAGTAACGCGCGAAGAGGTAGTGTAAAAGCCGCCGAAAAAGGTAAGATGAAAATTAGTTTCAAGGTTTCATTGAATGATTTAAATTTGGTCTTTAGTTGGTAAAGATTTTCCTATGAAAACAATTCAAAAGAAACCCGAAAAAGGACAACTAATCTCAGAAGAGAGGACCGAAAAAGGAAATGTCAAATTAGACGTTTACAAGTACTACTTAATATCGATCGGAAAACATTTCATTGGTGGCACAATATTTTTCTGTATCACTTTTCAAGGTAATATCATTGGTTCAAATTAACAAGCTTCATCTAAATCTTCACAATTATCCGTAGTTTTCAACATAGCAAGTACAATGTGGTTAGGAGAATGGTCTGAAGATCCAAATATTATAGTTGATGGTCATACCAACAAAAAATTACAGGATATGTACATGATCGTTTATGCAATGCTAGGTGTAGGTTTGGGTTTATCCGTTTTATTCTCAACTGCTATTTTTGCCAAAGGTATACATTCCGCAATTGAATAAATTACTTTAAATTAATTGAACCATAATTGAACTATAGGTTCAATGGCTGCCGCCAAGAAATTACATAATTTCATGTTGGCCAATGTTCTTAGATTACCCATGTCATTTTTTGATACTACTCCCAGTGGTCGTATTTTAAGTAGATTCTCCGGAGATATCATTGGTATTGATTTGCGATTACCCATGGCTCTTAACGTATTTTTTCAAAATAGCTTCAGGGTAAGCAGTAAGGTACTACCATTTTTTACATAAACTTCAATATGTTTTTTAGGTACTTGCAACTGTAGCTGTAATTTGTTATGCGACTCCTCCATTTATTGGCGTAATCATTCCTTTGTTTGCACTTTACATATTTATCCAGAGATATTATGTAGCCACCTCAAGACAATTACGACGTATTGATGCTGTATCCAGATCGCCGATTTATTCACACTTTGGTGAAACTTTATCTGGAACACATGTGATTAGAGCGTATGGACATGTCCAAAGATTCAGTGAACATTCAGAAGAACAAATTGATTTCAATCAAAAATCAATATATCCAACGAATTCGGCAAGTTTATGGCTGACCGTTCGACTGGAAACCATTGCAAATTTGATTATTTTTTTCGCTACACTTTTTGCAATTTTGGCAAAAAATCTAAACCCGGCACTTGTGGGTCTTTCAATCAGTTATTCGATGAATGTAATTCTTATTGTTTCTTATATATAATGAATGTTTCAAAATTATTTAATTTCTAGATAACAAATTCTCTGAATTTCTTAGTAAGAATGATCTCTGAAGTTGAAACAACGATAATTTCAGTAGAACGTATTAAAGAATATGGAGAAACAAAACAAGAAGCCCCTTGGGAAATTCCAGAGAAAAAACCGGCTGATATCTGGCCAGAAGTTGGACTAGTGCAATTTAAAGAATTAGCTGTTAAATATAGGTAAGTGCTGCAGTAGTTAATTATTGGAATTTTAGAAATAACAATATTTTACAGACCAGAATTAGACTTGGTATTAAAAGGAATCAGTTTTGAAATTAATGGTGGAGAAAAAGTTGGAATAGTTGGAAGGACTGGTGCTGGAAAATCTAGTCTAACATTAGCCCTGTTTAGGTAATAATTAATATTATTGTTTTTGTTAAAAACTTATTTCTTCACTTGGATATAGAATTATTGAAGCAGTGCAAGGAAAGATTATTATCGACGGCAAGGACATATCCGAAATTGGAGTATATGACCTTAGATCGCGTTTAACTATTATCCCTCAAGATGCAGTGTTATTTTCAGGATCCCTTCGAATGAACTTGGATCCATTTGATCACTATTCGGATGATGACATATGGAGATCACTCGAACATGCTCATTTAAAACAATTTGTCTTAGAATTAGCTGGAGGTTTAAATCATAAAGTAGCTGAGGGTGGTGACAATTTGTCCGTTGGACAAAGACAGTTAATATGTTTAGCTCGGGCTTTACTCAGAAAATCAAGAATACTTATTTTGGATGAAGCGACTGCCGCCATTGACCTGGAAACGGACGATTTAATTCAAAAAACTATTCGTTCATCTTTCAAGGATTGTACCGTATTAACGATTGCTCATAGATTGAACACTATTATTGATTCAGACCGAGTTCTTGTTTTGGATAAGGGAAAGATCGCGGAATTTGACTCCCCAGAAACATTGTTAAATAACAAGAATTCTATATTTTTTGGAATGTGCAAGGACGCTGGATTGACTCATTGAACAATTTTCTATTATTTAATTTGCAGAATGTACTTTTTTCTAAACTTAATGGCATTTATCTCTTAAGTACTGTATTAATCCTGGCCTAATAACTTACTTTGAAAAATAAATTATCTTGAGAAAATAAACATGAAGAAAATAAATATGTATAACAAAATAACTTACCAGGATGCGGTTTTACTACTTTTGATGGATACTCATAATCTGCACCTTCGAATAACTTATTAAATTCATCTTCCGAGTTTTTCTAAAACAATAATTATTAAATTCATTATTATTTTTTTCAAAATTTTAATTTGTATAGAGATATTTCAGATAATTAAAATTAGCGTAAATGGTCATTTCACGAAATCTCCAGACAGTTCACAAAACGCTGACAAATTGTGTAATATTAAGAAACTCCCTGAATGTCTGGATAGTTTGTGAATTGCCTACGTTGGTTATAATACTTATTATTCAACATAAAAGATACGAAAAGCTGCCGTGAAAACGAGATGATTTGGTCTTTTTAGGGTCTATCCAAGTCCTACAAAGCTTATGTTTTTTTATAACCTCATTGTACATATTTCTACCTTAATTACCCTACTTATAAAACAAAGAGGACCTGTTTATCTTAGTTTGTATTTTTACATTTAAATAGAAGTATTTTTTGTACTATTGTGACCTTTTATTTTTCTGAAAAAACTATTCTTAAAAATTCAACTTTATGTGAATCTTATAAAATGAATCTACCAATTTTATTAAAAATTCATCATTTAGATACCCATTATTGACTAAACAAAGACATTAATTTCGTTTAAAAACTTA
Organism: Hypothenemus hampei; assembly: GCA_013372445.1. Lineage (NCBI taxonomy): Eukaryota > Metazoa > Arthropoda > Insecta > Coleoptera > Curculionidae > Hypothenemus > Hypothenemus hampei. The sequence continues at coordinate 103,677 of JABRWK010000163.1, read as the reverse complement.
CTTCTAAACGTAAATTATTTTCCACTATACTGGAATCCACATCAAGAAATATTGCCTTCGAGTTGGACATTGTTTATTTTAATGTAGTCTTTATTTTTTAATATTATTTTAAAGATTTTCGACTGTTGATAACAATTTATATACAAAAATTAGTGAGGTTAGTATTGTATTGAGTGAAGTTATCAGTAAAACAAATTGGCATAAATGGAAATTATGTGTTGAAGGCTAATTTAATTAATGTTATATCATTTTTATTCATTTATATATATTTAGATTATATATTATTTATATTTATCTTTATATTCACATAAAAAAGTATAAATCTAATTATTAATGTGGCTTAAATTTAATAGGCTATTTGCTTTTCGATTTCAGAAGAAGAATATTTAATTTTTAAGGTTACATCTAATCCTTATGGACGAAAACCTTAAAAATTTTTAAATTGGAAATATAAAAAGTTATGTGTTCTCTTGACGATAATTTTGAAAATAAAGAAGTGAAACATTTCCCTAAAGTGGAAAAAATTAATTTGTAAATATGAGAAAAATAAATGAATTCTACCAACAACTATACATATTTTCTCTTTTAGGCGAGATTTAAAATGTAACAAATGTAGAGAAAATATTCCAGTTGTCCTGTTGCGACATAAGGATGCGTATTGTAAAGAATGTTTTCTAGCTGGCGCCACTCATAAATTTAAAGCTCTTCTAGGAAAAACTAAATTAATTCGTCCACATGATAGAGTTTTAATATCCTATGAAGTTGGACATCCCTCCACAGCTCTTTTACACTTTCTACGTTCTGGATTGGACTTAAATACTCCTAAACAATTAAGATTTGAACCAGTTATAGTGTTTTTGGAAGGTAAAATATATATATACTATATACATGTTTTTAAATTAATTTCAATATCCATATTCTAGATCAGTGGCATTTGACTGTTGAAGAACGAATCGAAATTGTAGAAAAAGTAAAAAAGGAAATATCTTGGTTCAAATTCCAAGTAAATCTTGTTTCTTTTGCTGACAGTGTTTGCAACAATAATATTGTTATTTCGCAAATGAACTTGGAACTCCATGAAAATAATAAAGAGAACATTAATTCAATTTTAAAAAAACATATAAATAGAACAAATAAAAAAGAAGTTTTAAATATTCTTAGGTAAAATCATTTTTGTGATACCTCATTCTGGTTACTATATAAACAACTTTTAGGAGAAATATCCTAATTTCCATAGCAAAAAAATTAAATTGTAGATACATAATTACTCCTGAATTATCAGTGGATATTGCAACTAACTTATTAACAAACATTTGTTTGGGTAAGGGTTCTCAAGTACCTGATGATACGGTAAGACTTTCGAAAAATTGAATTTCTTTATCTAAGAATGTTTGCATTTTTAGGGCTTTTGTGATCATAGGGATAAGGATGTCAAAATCTTAAGACCACTTCGTACATTTGATATGAAAGAAGTAGCTTTCTATAACATATTTAACAATTTAACACCCGTTACAGTACGACAACCCGATGTACATCAATATTCTAGTATTCAGACATTGGTGAACCACTTCATTACCGATCTTCAAGACAATTATCCCGCTACAGTAACAACTATTGTAAAAACGGGAGATAAATTAGCTTCAGGTGATCATATAGTTCGTGATAAATGCAAATTATGTCAGGTAATGCAAGTTATTGTATTGAATTGGCTTGAAGATAATGTCGGTTTGTATATTTTCCTTTTCATTTAATTTAACCGCAAATTTTGTCGGGATTTCACGAGCTAATAGAGAAGCAAGGAAAAATTTCCTCTGGGGGACTTTTCGCATTTTTCTAAAGGACTGGTCTTCTACTATATTTTTATATGAATGTGGTTCATGGTAACAGTTCTTCATAACCCGTAAACAAACACATGGAAAATGCTATTACTTCAGTAGATAACAACACTTTCGCGTTACCGCAACATCGCGTCAATTATCTAAATCTAAGGTTCCTTGAAGAATAGTGTAAACTAGAAGCGTTACAAATTACAATAAATAGTTAAAGGCCCCTATTGTCAACCATCCAATTCTGCTAGACCATCTGAAATAAATAGAAAAGTTGGGAAAGTGGGTGCGACATGAGCTCGTTGAACAATTTCATCGTTTTAAAATCTGTTACAGTCTTCTTTTGCTGAATAAAATGGCTTAAAAATATTTTTAGAAATCAAGAAGCTGCCAAAGACATTCTTAAACAATTTAGACGTTTTCAAATCCTCATCAGATTTATATACTAGTATGTCAACTAAACTTATAATTTAAATTTAATGACCGACATTATTTTTCTCCGAAGCTAATAATGAGACGTGTTTTTTTTTTTCAATGAATTTTCTTTCAGGGAATAATTTTGGAAAAAACAGATGAACTCAATTCTGAAGAATCAACAAAGTTTTCACGATTATTATCCAATGAACTAATAGATCATGCCTTATCTAGAGAAGATAGATATCTAAAAATAAAATATAAATTTGATAGTTGCACTGATAGAAATCAAAGATATTGTTTTTCATGTTCAAAAATATCTGAATTTATTTTGTTAAATGATACTAATTGAAACAGAAATAAATGAAATAACAATTTATTAAACGAATAATGCTCACAATCGGTTTCATATGGCACTTTTTGATGCAATTTTCACTAAGTTTACAAAAAGAGCCCTTGCATATCATTTAAATACTCTTCTCACTAATTTTCACTCACTCTCTCACTTAGTTACAAATATACACTTTATACAAATCAGTGTATTTCCAACAAAAATATATTCTATAGAAATGATGACAACAATATAAATTTACATAAATAAGTTTTAACAAATACAAGTTGCATGGCAAATTATTCGTGTAGACGTTGATATTGACAAACATTCCGAAAATATTACAGATGATCAAGTATATGAGACATGAGAACCAAATCATCTTATAGTTCGTCTTTTGAAGTGTATTCTGTCACGACTGTTTGCAAAAAGAAAACTTCTGTACCGCGATACAAGTGAGTGGACGCTTTTTTCGTCTACCACGTTTCGTGCTGCTGTTGCTACTACTTTGATTGGAAGGACCGTTTCCGTTGGTCTGTTCGGTCAGTTGCTTCAGTTGTTCTGCTGCAGCTGTAAAAATAAATTTTACATGCTTAAAATCATATAAAAGAGTGAACTATTTCTTCTTCTCAATGTTAAATTTACACATGCAAACAGATTTCAGTGGAAAAAAGCGTCACAAAATGACAAAAAAATGTCCAAGAACTGCACTCGTTCACTTACATATCTACTAAAACCAATTTGTAACTTTAAAAATCTGCGAACTATTACCGTTCAGCTCTCTTTCGGTAAAATATTCAGATTCTTCGGTCAGATTTCCATCTTTGTCGTAAGTCGCTCCCAAGTCCTCGTAATAGTGAGAATAGAGATATGGTAATACTGTCATGTTATGCCATTTGTCGTTTTTCAAAGCTGGAATTGGTACGGTATAATCGCTAGGTGGAGGTTTTCTATTTAACCATCTAAAAATAAATTTGAAAATGTTCTATTAATGAAATAAAACCTAAGAGGACACTCACGTGTGTTGTTTAACTTGTTGTAAACTAAATCTTTCCATTGGATCTTTCCTGAGCATTCCAATTAGTAAATCTCTTAAAGGATCTTGAATTTGTTCCGGTATAGTAAACTCTCCTTTTCCGATATTTTCAAATAGCCTATAGATGTTATCACCCTCAAACGGATATTGTCCAGTCATAATGTTGTATCTAAAATTGAGTTAAAATTAAGAAAAATCTTCCATAAGCAAAGTAAATTACTTACAACGTAACTCCAGAGCTCCAAATATCGACTTTGAAACCGGGAAAACTTTCTGCACCATTTGCAATTTCTGGTGGTTGAAAGGCTGGCGATCCCTGACCCACATAACAAGTATCATCTTTGGCAAAAAGGTCAAAGGTCTAAAAAGTTAATGTTTTATATAAACCTGAATTTTGGGTGTTTTCTAATAGTGTATGGCTTCGAGAGTCAAAGGGATTTTTTTAATAAATTAGGCCCGTAGAAAGGATGTTCTTTTCGTATATCCTCACAAGTAACGTGCTAGTTGGTGGCAAATACTCGAATGCAGCGTGTTACTGAATCTCACCACGATCTATTTTACGTGCTTGTAGCATGAAATACATGGAGGTCGAACCATCCCCGGTTAGGAGTTGGACCTACGGCATTTGAAATATGAAAAAAATGTGTCTCTCTATAAAATAAAATCAACGGGTCCAAGCGTTTTCTAATTTTTTTCACCTAACCTGAGAAATATTAGGCGGTAAGTTTTCGGTGAGCCGTTCTGTATACGCGCAGAGGACGACATACATTAATGAGCCCTACAGTAACGAACAAGTATGCTGTTGCATTAACATGTATATTCCTTCCGTGCCTACTATTACAAAAAGTGAATTGAATGATTACAATTGAAGCCTTTGAAACAATAAATTGTTAACTCATTTCTCAATTTTTAAAATATGTTTGAATTTTTGAATAAAAAGTGTCTGAAACTTTCATACTATTGGACGAAAAAAATATTTCAAAAATCTAACATTTAAAAAATGATTTTGTGTTTGTAAAAACTATTATACATAAAATTTAAATTTTCCAAGAAAAGTTACTAAACACCTTCAAGCACCAAACTACTTCAGTTGCTGCCAACATCGATTGAACAATTAAATGGAGTTTCAATTGAACAAGTTTTGTATTAATTTTGCAATATTTTCAGTCAATTTTCTAATTGTGCATCTTATTATTAAAGAGTAAAATCTCAATATATTAAATCTGGTAAATATCTGGAAAAACCTAATAATACTACTTGAAACTATACAGTCTTATCTAGATATTAGTTAAACACGTTTATTTAACGATTTACGGTAATGACCTATTAAATTGTTAAACATTGATATTTCGATAGGTCTGTTAATATTTGATCATTGATCAAAAGACACGCAGCTTATAAATGTACATACTTACTAATGTAATGTAATATTATTAACCTTTCTGGGGACGCTCTAATTATAACTTGTTGAAAAAAATATAAATAAGCGAATTATCAAATAGACATTAAGTCCTATCACTAAACTTAAACAACATTTATAGTAGGCAATCGAAAACAAGAGTCATGTTCTGAACATGCATTATATTGATGGTTTGAATTGAAAATATATTAATTCTACTTTATTTACCTCAATTTAAGAGAATAAAATTTGAATTATGATATAATATTTGAGTGAAAATTAATTTTAAAATCTAACGCTAGAAATTTAATTGAACTTATTGAAAATCAATTGTAAAAAAGATTAAATAAATCCATTAAAAACTCATCTATAAAATCAACACGAAATTAAAACCGTTATGGGGCGAGATAAGCAATTTTTCACTACTCACGATCAGTAAAGAGAACCCCTCCTACCACTTATTGGTCAAAACGATTTAGTATGAATTAAAACTTCTTTAGAAAATCACCAATTTACAGTCGATGGATGAATTAATCGAAAGCGTTGAAGAAGTGAAAAAAATTATTTCGTGACCTTTTAAATGATTATAGGACGTGTTATTTCTGATCCGTGGTGGAATTTCATTATGAACGATACGGTAGTTCCTGTGACCGCTATCGGGGGCTTTGTATTGTTGATAGTTTGTTCAAAAAGGTAATGGAATATTTCCTTTTTTTTCTTATTCGAACATATTCAAAAAAATGATAAATTCCTTAACAATTCTGAAGGTGGCAATGCAAATAATAGTGATCATATTACTGTGAAGTGTGTTCATTTAAAGTGTTTTTATGTGAAAAATGTAATTAACACTAATTTGAAATCATAAGTTACCTCTGCAACTCCAAAATCAGAAATTTTCAACACTTCCTCAAGTGTCAAGAGCAAATTACCGGGTTTGATATCTTTGTGGATGACACGAGCTCCATGAAGGTATTCCAATCCATTCAGCAATTGAGTAAAATAGCCGTGAGCTTGTCTTGCTGGCAATTTTTTTCCTGGTGCTGACTCTAACATTACTATAAACAACAAATTGATTTATATGATTTATCAGAGAAAAAACAAAACAACTTATCTACCTTGTAAAGAACCAACACAAAACTCTAACACTAGATAGAGTTTTTGTTTTTCTGGAACTCTGAGCTCATCTATTAAACGAATCACATTTTTATGGCGTAGAGTTTTTAGAAGGCTAATTTCTCTGAAACAAGTTTGTTTAGTGAATACTATGTTGGAAATGGCGAGGCTATAAAAAGAATTTTATCTTGTATTTTTTATCAGTTTATTTAATTCAAAATTTCACAACCTAATATAAAATTTCAATGACATATGATGAATTTCACAAGTAAACCATATATTATGTTATATTGTATGTAGTTACATACATTTGTATCATTATCTCTTTTAATGTCATTTACCAATAATGCCATTACTGGTTCTGTGGTCATGCATTTTGCTTTTGTTTATTTATTTTTTATATTCCTGTTTCACGTTAAAACAATGGTCATTGTAAGTAACCAAGGCAATTTTACAAAATCAAGAAAAAATACTTTAACAATACTATGCAAAAACAAAACTACCCTGTTTGTATTTTTTTCCTTATTGCAATAACTAGAATCAATGTCAACTGCCTCATATATTTCGAATAAAAAATGTACTTCATAGGTGACTTAAGGCAAAAAAAAACAAACAAAAAAGATTTCAAGTCAATCACTCTTTTACGATGAAATATGAAATTGATATTAGAAAAGACTTTATTTTAATGAATATATTTCTTGTTTTTTTCAGGTTTCGTTCAAAGATGTCTTCTTTAATGGGTAGGCTTATGGGTGGTGTAAGTATTACGTTTGTTTAATGGGTTTTTATTAAAAATATCGGTCAGAAACTATAAAATAAACATACTTTCGAACATTTTGTTCTCCATTAGGAATCCTCCTGAGTTTTCTCTCTTTAAAAATTTTTACAGCTCTTCTACATAAAGTTTCTGAGTCAAGCATCTCTTTGACTTTTCCATATGAACCTTCGCCCAGCAAATCGCCCATAACATATTTTCCTATTAATTTCAACTGTTTCTTCTTTGTCTGGTAAATTATTTGATCGCTATCCACCCGATGAAAGAAATTATTTATATTCACAGTATCCAAGTCGTCATCTAGACCGTCTAGTTGATCAACCCCGTGTCCGTCTGCAAGCCAAATTTCAGCATTTTCCGCGGCATTTATCGGCTTCAGCTGTTCATCGCTTTCCACACTAAAAATTCGATTCACCAGCTCAGTCTCCGGACTAGCCGGCAAAGCACTTTCCACACTACTGTTTGTATTAAACATAGTTTCACTCATAATTGATTTTTTTAAATTAAAAATTTCACTTATCCTTTAATTTAACTGCAATTGCTCTCCATTTAAACTGTTCACATCTTTTGCCCCCTTTTTAACTCGATTTCTTTGACAAGACAACCTCAACCATCAACACAGAACAGCTGTTTGTCGTTTCAATGCGATTGGCAACACTGGCGTCACCATTGCTATAACCAAATTGATTTTTCCATTTTCTTGTTGAAATTCGATATTACCTAGCCAAAATTGCCACTGGTTTGAATTAACAAAGTAAACATAATTAATGGAAAATGATAAAGTGGCAATTTTATCGAGTGGAATAATTTTTATATCAAAATCTTAGAGATAACGCCAGTGGCGCAGTGTCGACAACTTTAGACGAATAAGATTTTTAAAACACCTTTACAATAACAATTGCAATCAATTGGCATTTGGATTTCTCCTATTATTTATTGGTATTTAATGTTTTTATTGTAATTATACAAATTGTCACCATTTAAATTATTTATCTCCAATGAGATTTGCTTTAGATTATTATTATCCTTTTACTCATATTAAGTGAGTGGAAAAAGGACATATGTTGTTTTCGTTCGTTTGTTTTGCTTTTGGCCAATGAAATATGTTGGATCGGAATCAAAACATCTACATATTTTGACAGTTTGAGCGGACGGCGGTCGTTTGTTTTTCACAATGTCACCTTGAAAAATTTTAAATTTTTCAAATTTGTTTATGAAGAAACAATAATAATACGAAAAACTGATATCGTTGGTTTATTTTGCCGGTAAGTTTGAGAGTTTTTCAGATTTGTGTGTAAAAATTTCAAATAAATTCGAATTTTTATTGTATCTGGTGTTTATCGTGTATTGTGCATTTTTTTAATTAGAATTTGTACGAATATTAGTCTGTTTTCTAATCTGAAGGTGAATTTGGCTTGAAAAACATGACCTTTTAGATTCAACATTCCATAACATGTTGTATTTATTAGTAAAACTATTTTTGTTTTTATTTATTGCCATAATATGGTATTATGGTATAGTACTGTTGTCCTGCATTGAGCGTTTCTTTCAATGGGGCGTTAACTGTATTTTATGTGTTCACAATAATTTAAAACGTGTAAGTTTTCTAGCAAGTTTCTTTAGTTTTATAAGGAAGTTAAACTTAATATTACTACCAACATGTTATTTTCAGTTTACTGGAAGTCGTCAAGAAGAAAGTAGACCTGAAGCAGAACAGTCTCAAGCGTCCAGTTCGAGTGGCATTAACACAAGAGTTCAATCAAAAAAATCAAAAAGTAAAAAATACGAGGAACCAAAGTTTAGTACAAAACTCTCTACACCAATAGAAGCAATTATTGAAGAGACTTTAAACGAAGATATAAGTAAACCACAAAGTCAATCTAGTTCTCCCACATCAGACAAAGAAACAGGAAAAATAAAAAAGAAAAAAAATCTTTGAAAAAACCCCCCTTGAGTAATTCTGATGAAGAACAGGATAGTCAAGATTTTGTCTTTGTTAAAAAACCAAACAAAAAGTATTCAGAAAAAAATAAGAAACCCAGAAGTGAAGAATCTGAAAGTAAATTATTATTAGAAAAACGAAAATCAGGGGAATCATTAAATGACGTTATTGCTCAAGGTATAAACAAGAAAAAGGATACCGTTAAAACAACTATAATAGATCATTTTAAAGTGCCCAAACGAGATGCTGAAAAATCTATATTTAGAATAAAGCCAGAAACGAAAGAGGCTAAAAAAGTCTGCTCGACAATATCTTATGCTAGTGTAGTGACTAATACATCTACCTTAGATGAAGCATCAATTTCATCTGTTGAAGTTGAAGGAATTTCCCAAGGTATTGAAGTGGTAGCTGAGTTCTCGGAAAATTTAAATGATGCGTTTGAAATTGCTCAAATTGCAGAAGATTTAGATATTAAAGTATCTGAAAATTTAACTGAAAGTATTTCACGGGAAGTGAATCAAACAGTCGAACAGTGTATTCATTCAAATATAAGCAGCGAACAATCAAATGTGCCTGGCCAATGTTCAGAAATTTTTGAAACCAACAGAAAATTGATAAACGAAGTTGAAAACACTGTGGTCGAGATTAAAGAATATTCAAACGTAAATCAAATCTCTCAACAACAAATTGAAACACCCAAAACTATAGAAGTCAACAATATATCTGTGAATAATCCAAATACTGTTGAAGATACTCATATTACAAATCTTGTACCTGCTTCTCAAGAATTTTCAACTTTCCTAGAAGAGGCCAAAGGATTCATAAAAGATCTGGCCACGAGTTGTGTAACCAAAGATATTGAAATTTTTGAAGAAAAAACCGTCAATCTCGATGATTTTGAAAGTGAAAAAATAGTGGCGCCAACAGGAGACTTACAAAAGTTAATATCTGCACCTATTGAAGAATCTGGAACAGTAATTCAAACTAATAACCGTCCTGAATTAACATCAATAACAATGACTCAAATAAGAGTATTAACTTTAAATGACAAAGAACATGGAGAATCTACGATTTATCGAATTGACAAAGGTTTTGTCCTTCAATTCCGTTTAGGCCCGACCCTATTAGGAAGAAAAATAAAACTGTATTGTAATTATCCTGAAGAACTTGATGATAATTTGAATGGATTCAATCGAAGTACCTATCAGTTGTTAAATTGGTGTCAAGATGAGGGATGTAAAAATTCTGATGACACTGCATCTTTTGCTCAACTCGTAACGAAAATCGCTGGAAGTTTTCATTATTACTTTATTTTTGAAAACGAGTAAGTACATATATATTTACATTTTTTCCACTAGTAAACTATGGTGTATTTTCAATAGGAATATAGAAGAAAGACAGGGTTCTGGATACTTCATTGTAGACCCTGTATTGCGTTATGGAAAAAATGAAATTTTACCTATAGATTCCATTCAATGTCAAACAGTTTTAGCTAAACATTTAGGCCCATTTTCTACATGGGAAAATAAACTTCGAGTTTCTAAAGAGAGTGGTTATAACGTAATACATTTTACTCCAGTTCAGGTGAAACTTCAATATTTTTTTTGTGGAAATGTTAATATGCACTAATTTTTATTCAATACAGGAATTGGGTGCATCTAATTCTTCATACAGTCTAAGCGAACAACTGAAACTGAATCCTTGTTTCAACGAGGAAAATGGCACGAAACCCTCTTTTAAAGACTTGGAAAATCTTACAAACAAATTGAGAAGAGACTGGAAGGTATATTGAACGCTTTCTAATATGTGAATTTTTTTGTAATGAGATTACCAATACTTGTAGGTACTTTCAATTTGCGACATCGTTTTAAATCATACTGCAAACGAAAGTGAATGGTTAAAAGAACATCCTGAGGCAACTTACAACTGTTTCAATTGCCCATATTTACGACCAGCCTATCTTCTAGATGCGACATTTTATCAATTTTCCATGGACGTGAAGAATGGTATAATCAATTAAATACTTTTCTTCAATTCGTTACTATTTAATTTATATTTAGGTTTATATGAAGACAAAGGTATCCCTTCAATCGTTTCAACTGAAGATCACCTAAATGCCATCCGATATCATTTCAAACTGAGTGTCTTAGAACCTTTAAAAATACATGAACTCTTTACAGTTGATATTAATAAATATTTACAAGAATTTTTAACTTTGGCAAGGAAAGCATCTCCTTCGAAAAATAATGACAAAGAATTGTTGCCTGAAATTGAAATTATTCAAGATCCAGAATATAAAAGACTTTGCAGCTCCATAGATATAAACTTGGCCCTAAAAAAGTTCAACTCATATAGGCCAGATAGTTTCGATGAAGAATCCAGAGTAAAGAGGTATAAATATACATACAACTTAAATTAGTTATCTTCTTATTTTTTAAATGTTATTAGATGCGCAGAAGATTTCAAAATTAAACTCGAATCACTTAATAATGCTGTAATTAAGGAAATTACTGATGATTTAAATGCCGCAGTGGAAAATGTCATAGCTGGGATACGATATTTCAGAGTACAAGCCGATGGCCCTAAATTTAAAGAGATTACCATTAACCATCCCTTGGTTCATAGGTAAGTTCTATTTTAAAGTTCAAATTAGGTTTCTGCGAGGGGGTATTGATAGTAAAGACTTAAAAAAGTTTTTAGATTTGGAAAGTGGAAATTTATTCTTTTTTAATAGTTTCAATTTCTTTTCAATTCAGTTATGTATACGACAAAATCACTTATTAAAAATATTTATTCAATATTCTTTAGTGACTTCTAGACACTTTTCTTCTCAAAATTCTGTTAGCTAGTTGTCACTGAAAACTTGTATAACTCAAACGTAACTTCAGACTCTAGGAAAAGGTGCAAAATCTAAACAAAGAACTAAATCCCGGTTATGTGGTGGATATTCTAGTGGTAATCCAATTCGTTTCAAGTAATATAGTGTTCAATAGCGAATTCGCTCTTAGGATTCTGTAGCTTTTCGATAAATTATTAATTGTTCATTGACCTATTTTGCAGTGACATTCCATTATTTTTAAGTATAATACTATGGTCTTCGTTAATTCCTGATTTGCGGTTCTCATTGGTAGACTATCCGTTTACCCATCAGACTTAGCTCCTTTGGTCTATTATATAAAAAAAGTTTACAAAATCGGGAATTTTCTTCTAATAGTTACATAATTGGTGCCGTGGAAAAGTGGTTTGCCAAGATGACCATTTTTTTTTGGCAAGATTACTAACATTCTAGGTTCACTGTCCAAAATATGTTGAATTGAAGGGATACCGCAGATCGTAATAAAATATTTTTAATGAGAATATTTAATTTCTGCTACATTAGCCTTATACTTACCTTCTTGTATATGCCGTAATATTTGAAATTTCATATTTTATATAATTTGTTCTTATTTCCTACATAGATATTTTACCGATTACGAAAAACCAAAATCATTAGATGAACATGAAAAAGTCATGTATAATGAAAATAGTCGTTTCTTAATGGCACATAATGGTTGGGTAATGAATTTGGATCCTCTAAAGAATTTTGCAGAAAATGGAACGAAAGTCTATTTTCGCCGAGAACTTATAGGTAATTTTTAAGTTTCAACAAAAGAATGTTATTGTCAATGTAAATCTTTAGCTTGGGGAGATAGTGTAAAACTTAGATTCGGTAATAAACCTGAAGATTCGCCATTCCTTTGGGAACACATGAGAAAATACGTGGAACAAACTGCGAAAATTTTCGATGGAGTTCGTTTAGACAATTGCCATTCAACACCAATTGTTGTAGCTGAATACCTATTGGATTGCGCCAGGAAAATCCGTCCAGATCTTTATGTGGTTGCCGAACTCTTTACTAATTCCGATTTAACTGATAATATTTATGTGAACAGGTATTTTACATGTACATAATTTATTATAATTTAGTGTAATAATTAAATTTCAGGTTAGGAATAACATCGCTTATTCGTGAAGCCATGTCCGCTTGGGATTCTCACGAGCAAGGCCGTTTAGTTTATAGATATGGAGGCGTTCCTGTAGGTTCATTTTTCCAGCCCAATGTTAGGCCTTTAGTTCCAATGGTGGCTCATGCCTTATTCCTTGATTTAACTCACGATAATCCCAGTCCAATAGAAAAACGATCTGGTAAATATGAATACATTACTCGTTATTACTTACTTTTATTTTTTTGACTGATTTGTAAAAATAATTCATCAGGAAGATTAAAGTATTGCCGTAAAGTTAATTTCAAAAGTAATGTTCAATCATGTTTTTTTAGTTTTCGATTTATTACCAAGCGCTGCTCTTGTAAACATGGCATGTTGCGCAAGCGGTTCCAATCGTGGCTACGACGAATTAGTCCCACATCACATTCATGTAGTAGATGAAACTCGAAAGTACACCGAATGGTCAGACGATGAATCTCTCCCTGCTGGAAATGTTCAATATGTCAATAATAAATGCGGTATTATTGCGGCTAAAAGAGCTTTAAATGACTTACATTTCAAGTTAGGAATTGAAGGATACAATCAAGTAAGAAATCCTTGAAGCATAATATAAAAATAATATTGTTAATGTGGTTTTGTGTTTTTAAAAGGTGTTCGTTGATCAAATAGATACGGACATTGTCGCTGTGACAAGACATAATCCTGTAACTCATACTAGTTTCGTATTGGTGGCATTCACCGCTTTCAGTCATCCGGATTTGAATTCTGACAAACACCAAAGAGTTATTAGGCCTCTTAGAGTTGAAGGAGTACTTGACGAAATCGTTTTGGAGGCTTCATTAAACCATATAGGGCTCGAGTAAGTTTTACTGGTTATATAACTTAAGCAATAAATATTTCTTTTTTTCAGAAGTGGTGCTTCACGTTATTCCAAATTTCAAAATTTTGTCAAAGATTCTAATCTAATAAATGGTCTTTCGGAGTATAGAGTATTGATTAAAGAAAATATCCAAATAAATGAGTCTGATGTTTTCGAAGAAGCCAATTCAGGAGCCCCAAATGTTTGTCAGTTGAACTTTAAGAATTTTAAACCGGGCTCTATTGTTGTAGTCAAGTATAGTTTTTAGTTGTGAAAATTTCATGTTTCCTATCCAATTTTCTTTATTTTTCAGAGTCTCTTTACCTCGAGATATGGCAGAGTCAGTATTAAAAATTCGAGAACTGGTTGTTTCTCTTTCTATTAAAAAAACAACGGAACTCTCACATATTATGGGAAAAATGAGTTTATCTGATTTAAACAGAGCATTGTATCGCTGCGACCAGGAGGAAAGAGATGAAGGTTAGTTGCACTAAAACTCTGCACCTTAGTTTAATTTCCTTTTCAATTAGGGCACGGTTTCGACACATATAACATTCCGAATTTCGGTCCGATGGTTTATTGCGGACTACAGGGTTTTATGTCTTTATTGGCTAATATTCGACCTAATAACGACTTGGGACATCCTTTTTGTGCTAATTTGCGAGATGGCAACTGGATGATCGGTAAAACTTTCACATATATTTTGTTTTATTTCTTTAAAAATGCGTATTAAATTTTAGATTATGTGTGGAAACGTTTGAAAGTTGATGAGGGAACTAACGAATTAGGCAAATGGTTTGAAGAAAATACAAAGCCTTTAAGAAATATTCCAAGATATTTGATTCCTTCCTACTTCGATATGATTATTACTGGACTCTATATTAATTTATTAGACCAGAGCTACAGTTTGATGTCTGAGTAAGTTAAATTTCATGTTAAAAAAATGTATTTTAATTAAGTTATGAAATAGTTTTGTTAAAAATGGATCGACATTCGTAAAAGGATTGTCGTTAGGATCGTTACAATTCGGCGGTTACGTGAAATCTGCTAATTTACCAGTATTATCTCCTAATTTGGCTCCACCAAAACCACCCACAAAGAAAAATGATAATGGTGAAACTGTTCAGGTCTGCGTCACTTTATCTGCTGGTAAATAATTGTAATGTACTTAGAAAAAGTGATATTTAAAATGTTTATAATCAGGTTTGCCACACTTCTCCGTTGGCTATATGAGAAATTGGGGTCGAGATACGTTTATCGCCATGAGAGGTTTATTCATTCTAACCGGTCGGTTTGAGGAAGCAAGACAACACATTTTGGCTTATGCAGCTTGTTTAAGACATGGTTTAATTCCCAACTTGCTAGACGGAGGACGAAATCCTAGGTAATATATGAGATGTATTCTTACTCTATTGTAGAAGATATGAAATTTTCGGATTGAAATTAACCTGTTATTTCGATGCATTTAATGAAGATATCAAAAAGATTTTTCCTCATGAAATGCTGCAAACTCCCTTTCTACAACTCCAAATTTCTTTCCTTTATTTTCAATTCTTTATGATTTTCTTTAGTTTAGAGAAGGATTAGTAATTCTGAAGATGCTAAAAAAGGGTCTACTGAATCGCTTTTATCTTAGCCCAAATTGAGCGCAACGTTTTCACTCGTGCTTAACCTGTGTTCAAGCATTCGGAAATTTATTTTACGCACAATGTAATGAATGAGTGAATGTGAGGAATATATGAAATATCAAATCGTGTATTGGACTGATATTTTCTAGAATTGATTCTAAAACGGTTCCAGGTCTCTCTTGACTGAATGATTTTGTTCTGTTAAAAGAGAAAACTCAATTTAACTGTGGAATATAAAGGACTATAATCATGAACGGTACGCAGTACACCTTGAAATCTCTTTATCTCGTAACTCGTTCAAATGCAGATACTTCCGATGACTTGATATTTTATTTTGTCAATTGTATCACATACGACTGATATTTAAAAAAAATCTTTTTCGGAAGTACGAAACGTTGCAATAATTTTTTTACCATGGAAACAATTGTTCTATTGCCCTCCTAGGTTAACTAAAATAATAAATCGTATTTAAAATACGAGGTTTGTTCAATTGAAACTTATTGTTCATCATTAAAGCGATATATTCTGAACTACAAAAGATAGTTTCCAGTTGAAAATGAACAACTTTTGAAATTGCTGTGTGTTTAGATTTTAGGAAATATAGAATTTTTGATAATAGTGTATAATAAATTCTTTTGTCCATATACAGAGTGTATATGAAATAGGGTTACAAATTTTAAGGGCTGATTCTACATTCGAAAATATGAAAAAAAGTTCTTGTAGACATGGTCTGCAAATGCTTCCTAAGGGAGCTACAGTCCTTCGAAGGTGGCCCCCAAGAAATGATTTTTATTTAATATTTCAAAAAGCGTTCGAGACACAGCGATGCAACTTCACGTACGATTTATTATCAATCAGGGTTACAATTCTATAGTATTAGTTAAAACTAATTTCAACTACAGGCGTGCAGTACCGAAGGTTGGACTATGTTTAGTTTACGTACTTTTATCCCTTCCGATTTCACACGCCTATGGTTGAAATTAGTTTTTGTCAATATTGTAAAATAGTAGCCCTTATTAATAATAACTCGTACGCGATGTTATATCGCTGAATCTCGAAGGGTTCCTGAGATATTAAATAAAAACCATTTCTTGGGGGCCGCCTTTGAAGTATTGTAGCTTCCTTAGGAAGCATTTGCAGACCCATGTCTATAGGAACTTTTTTTCATATTTTCGAATATAGAATCAGCCCTTAATGTTTGTAACCCTATTTTATGTACATTCTGAATAGTAATATTAGTAAATTAATAATATTAGATTATATTATAATCTTAATTGATTTCAGATTTAATTGTCGAGACGCTATTTGGTGGTGGCTATTCTCTATTAAATCCTATTGTGATGAATATCCATCAGGAACTGCAATCCTTTCAGACTTGGTGTCTCGTATATTTCCCACAGATGACTCTCCTGCACAGCAGCCAGGAATAGTGGATCAACCTTTACATGACGTTATTCAGGTAAATAAAAAAAATCTCCCCAAAATGTGATTTACGATTTCTAAAATTTTGATTTAAAAATAATTCAAACAGGAAGCTTTGAAAGTCCATTTTCAAGGCATGAAATTCAGAGAACGTAATGCCGGGCGACAAATCGACGAACACATGACCGATGCCGGATTCAACAATCAAATCGGTATACATCCGGAAACTGGATTCGTTTTTGGTAACGAATATTTTAAATTTCATTATAGAATAGTTGAAATAATTGTACAAATTTAGGTGGCAATCAGTGGAATTGTGGTACGTGGATGGACAAAATGGGATCATCAGATAAAGCGGGAAATCGAGGAAAACCAGCGACACCTCGAGATGGATCTGCTGTTGAACTTGTTGGGCTATCCAAGAGTGCGATATCTTGGCTGGCGAAACTTAACAAAGAAGGTAATGAATATGAATTATTTTAACAATGTTGCCATTGTTCAATTGAAATGATACTTTGGAAACACATTATAAATTTTAATTTTTCAGGTAAATACCCTTACGATGGAGTGGAAAGATTACATAAAAATGGAATGATTACGAAATGGACGTTCCAAGAATGGGGTGAAAAAATACAACATAATTTCGAGAAGTGCTTTTGGATTGGATCGAAACCGTCTCCCGAAGAAGCAAGACCAGATTTAATAAACAAAAAGAATATTTACAAGGATTCTTTTGGTGCTTCTCAACCCTGGACTGACTATCAATTGAGATGCAATTTTCCAATAGCAATGGTTGCCGTATGTTTTTTAATAATTCTTTATAGTACTCTAGTAGAAACACAATTTTTCACTATATAGGCGCCCGAATTATTTAATCCACAACATGCTTGGGCTGCATTAACGCAAGCAGAAAACTATCTTTTAGGACTGTTAGGCATGAAAACGTTAGATCCAGAAGACTGGAATTACAGGGGCGATTACGACAATTCTAATGATTCAACTGATTTTCATATAGCTCATGGATTTAACTACCATCAAGGACCAGTACGTACTTTACCATTAACTTGTCAATGTTTAAGAAACTAAAATGTCATTTTAGGAATGGGTCTGGCCAGTAGGTTTCTTTTTAAGAGCTAAATTGATATTCGCCTCTGAAAACGGCAAGTTAAAGGAAACCTTATCAACGACAAAACTGATCTTGTCGAAACATTTTACTGAATTACAAACGTCTCCGTGGCGTGGTTTGCCTGAATTAACCAACAGTAATGGAAGTTATTGCCGGGATAGTTCGCGAACGCAAGCTTGGAGTATGTCCTGTATCTTAGAGGTACTTCTTTTTCCATTATATAATTTTTATAGTAATAAATTGTCAATTTCTTTAGATTCTTAACGATTTGCAACGTCTCGAGGCTAAACAGACACAGACACTTGCCAACTGACTTAGCCAAGAACTAGTTTATAAACGAACGTTTGAATTAAAATCTCAGTGTTTTCAAAGAAAAAAGTCAGCTTCTAATGCATTATCTAAAGTTTTAAGACGGCAAAAGATTCATACTGAAACGAACGTATGCGTAAAAGCAATTGTTGATTCTAAAGGTTGTGTTAATGTTGTAGTAAAGTCCTCCGCAGTGATTCAAAATATATTTTTTAGTTATATCGATTTTTACCTTAATTTCAAGCAAACAGTGTATGGTCTTGAATTAAATTTTAATTCTTTCATTCAAACAGATACAAATTTGTTAATTCAGACACAAAATATTGCAAATTGTAATTTCGATTATATTCCTTTCTATGAGACTTTGATGCAGAAACCTGAAACAGGAATTCTGGTATGGGATGTTTTAAAAAATTTTGATGTTCAACCAGATCCTGAAAATCTAAAACGATTTTCCGTAACAATTCCTGTTATTAGCAATCCGATGTTCTCTTATTCTAAGAAATGTTACGTGTCACAATATTATAGAAATAGTTGTAATGTTGAACCTAAAAAACATAGAGCTGTGCTTGATTTTAATGAAATTGCACTAGTTGCGGATGAAGTTGTGGTTGAGCCTGTTAATGATAGAAGAATTTCCAGAGACAGATTTGCAAGTGAGACAGATCTTTTAGTTTTGGATCCTCTTCTTCTAGAGACTATGCCCAGACAACGTGTGAAAACTTCCTCAACTGAATCTGAACAAAATAAAATGGCCCGCATTACCATTACCTATGTACTAGCTTTTTTTGCACTTATTTTGATCACTTATTTTATAATTTATTTAGCGTAGTCTGTATATAATACCTATATTGTTATTGTTAAAAACGTTTGTGATTATTTTATTGTTCGCTATTGAAAGTTATACTGAGTGTTGATTGAATTTTAGCCTGAGAAAATAGAAATATATTAAAAAATTGTTATTTTATTAGAAGTTATTAGCTATATAACAAGAAGCTTTACTGTCCAAAAAACTTAATAACGTAGATGGTTTGTGCCTATTAACTTTGATTATTTTGAAGCTACATTTCTGCAGTACGGGAAGCATGGACCATATATAATATTATACTGGGTGTCCAGGCGAACATTGGATATAGGAAATTAAAATATAAAGTCGCTGTATTTATCTCTTGTCTATGAATAAATGTTATAAACTAGCGACATCTATTTAGATATATATGCAATTATTTATGAAATTAATAAAGAAATCTTTTCTACAGATTTTCTAATTCAAAATACTATTGATAGATGGCGGAACGAGCAAGAAAATCATACAGTGGCTTTAAATAATAATGTCACATATTTTCAGTACTTTATGACGACAAATAAAATGAGATGAAAATTATGATTTAGTTTTATTATAAAAGTAGCATCCAACCATCCCTTCTGTGTTCCTGCTAACAAATTGTCAATTTACAATATTTTTTTTAATTTTTCCTCATTTTTCAAATACCACCTACTTAGTTTTTTTGTCCGCATTCTTTGAATTCTTCCAATTTTTTTTGTCCGCATTCTTCGAATTCTTCCAATTTTTTTTGTCCGCATTCTTTGCATTCCTTTAATTTTTTGTCCGGATTCTTTGCATTCCTTTAAATATTTTGTCCGGATTCTTTACGTTCCTTTAAATTTTTTGTCCACATTCTTCGAATTCTTCCAATTTTTTTGTCCACATTCTTTGCATTCCTTTAATTTTTTGTCCGGATTCTTTGCATTCCTTTAAATTTTTTGTCCTCATTCTTTGAGTCATTACTTGTGTATCAAAATAGCAAAGTCCCAATTTACAATATTTTATAGCAAATAATAACAATAATATAATTCAATTTAGTGTTTATTATTACTTAAAAATATTTTACGAGCTCTTAACCCACAGACAATATATACAATGATTCAAATGAAAAGAAAATTATAAAAGGAACTCAATTAACAAAATTGTTCATAAATGTTATTAAGAAATGAAGAATAAAGAAATTAAATTAATAATTAGTTCAATTTCTTCATTCTCCATGTTATTTATACATGAAGAATGAAGCAAAAATTAAAAATATATAATTTAAATTGATATTAAGAAATAAAGGAAAATTGCAATTTAACTTTAAACATGACAAACAACCAATGGTTGCATTGTCCTCTTTCTGGTTAAACAAGGTTTTCTCAATCTATACAATATCTTACTCTGCATGGATCTTCCTATCCAGGTATCACCGTACAAACTCATACAAGTTGCACATGCTCTCTCGTATCTACAACAAAAAATTAGTTTCAAAAGAATGCCAATTTTTTGAATAAGAACTGATTTGTATATACAGTGCATCCTCCGTATCCACGGAGGTTAAGTTGTCTTCCGCGGATAACTGAAATCGCAGATAGTGCAGCAGTATCGCGAACAATATTTCGGAGTATAAATTTACACATAAAACAAAATTAATACTAAAATGCAGGAAAAGAAGAATGCTTTATTAATATTTATTTTATCCATATTCACAAAAATATAATAAAAAAATTAAAAGCGCGACAAAGGGGTTTGTAATGGTCGAGCATCTTTGCTTGGTCTGCCTTTGTCGGCTTTCGCGAATTGAAAAAAAATAACTTGTATAGGTATGAGCCAACGTTTTCACACGCTTCTAAGAACCGCGGATACGGAGGATCTACTGTATATACACTAAATGCTGGTATCATACCACGTCTAGATAAATGAGATTTTTACTGCAGAAACTGTTCCCGAAAAAGTTTAAATAATAGAGAAAGAGTAAATAGAGAAATTAATTATTAGCGATTACTCTTAAAGACCTAACTTGCAAGATAAACTAACGTTAAATTTGGTTTGATTTAAAAATGCTTGTTTTCCACTGTCAATTTTTATTATTTTCTTTTTTCATTCCAAATGAAAGATTTGACAACAATGGATTTATTGTTGCGATTTAATAAAACAGTTTCGCTTGGTTATGTGTCAAAAAATATAACCTTCAATTCTAGCTTGTTAGTGTTTGCTCGAAAGTCGAAAAAAATGGAAGGAAAAGCTCAGAAAATGCCCAAAGTGGCAAAAGTGAAAAACAAAGCACCAGCAGAAATTCAGATAACTGCAGAACAACTTCTACGTGAAGCTAAGGAGCGTGATTTAGAAATTTTACCGCCACCTCCAAAGCAGAAAATTTCTGATCCAGCCGAACTTGCAGACTATCAGTTAAGACGTCGTAAACAATTTGAGGATAATATACGAAAAAATAGAACGGTTATATCAAATTGGATCAAATATGCACAATGGGAAGAGTCCCAGAAAGAAATACAAAGAGCTCGATCTATCTGGGAAAGAGCTTTGGACGTGGATCATAGAAATATTACTTTATGGTTGAAATATACTGAAATGGAAATGAGAAATCGTCAAGTGAACCATGCAAGAAATTTATGGGATAGAGCAGTTACGATTTTACCAAGAGTTAATCAGTTTTGGTACAAATACACTTACATGGAAGAAATGTTAGAAAATATTCCGGGTGCCAGGGCGGTGTTTGAACGTTGGATGGAATGGCAGCCTGAAGAACAAGCCTGGCAAACTTACATTAATTTTGAACTGAGATATAAAGAAATTGATAGGGCCAGGCACATTTATGAACGATTTGTTATTACTCATCCAGAAGTAAAGCACTGGATTAAATATGCTAGATTTGAAGAAAACCACGGATTTATTCATTCCGCAAGACTAATATATGAACGTGCAGTACAATTTTTTGGTGACGAACATATGGATGAGAAGCTTTACATTGCTTTTGCAAAATTTGAAGAAAACCAAAAAGAACATGACAGAGCAAGAGTTATATACAAATACGCCTTGGATCACATACCTAAAGAGGAAACAAAAGACCTGTATAAAGCATATAGTATTCATGAAAAGAAATTTGGGGATAGGTTTGGAATTGAGGAAGTAATTGTCTCTAAAAGAAAATTTCAATATGAACAAGAAATTGCAGAAAATCCTACCAATTACGATGCGTGGTTTGATTATATTCGATTACTGGAAGGACAAGGAGATATTGAAATTATTAGAGAAACATATGAACGAGCCATTGCAAATGTTCCTCCATCAAAAGAAAAAGATTTCTGGCGACGGTACATTTATCTTTGGATCAATTATGCTTTTTTGAAGAACTTGAAGTTCAAGATTATGAGAGAACCAGACAGGTTTATAAGGCTGGCTTAGAATTACTTCCACACAAAGTATTTACATTTTCAAAATTTTGGTTGCTTTATGCTAAATTTGAAATTAGACAAAAGCAATTGACAACGGCTAGAAAATCCTGGGAATGGCTATTGGAATGTGTCCTAGAGACAAATTATTTAGAGGCTACATCGACTTGGAAATTCAACTAAGAGAATTTGATAGATCAAGAAAACTGTATGAAAAATTCCTAGAGTTCGGACCGGAAAATTGCATGACGTGGATGAAATTTGCTGAATTGGAAACTTTATTAGGTGACGTAGAAAGAGCCAGAGCCATTTACGAATTGGCTATAAACCAACCAAGATTAGACATGCCTGAACTACTTTGGAAATCATACATAGATTTCGAAATTTCCCAAGATGAACCTGAAAATGCTCGTCAATTATATGAACGACTTTTAGAACGAACTAATCATGTAAAAGTATGGTTAGCCTACGCTAAATTTGAATTGGAACAGGACTCAGAAGATGGAACCAATGTCAGACAGGCAAGAAGAATATTTGAACGAGGCAGTGAAAGTCTTAAAAGCTCTTTGGATAAGGAAAATAGAGTTTTGCTATATGAGAACTGGAAGGAATTTGAAAACACTCATGGTGACGAGAGTTCCCAAATTAAAATCAATAGTAAAATACCTAAACGGATTAAGAAGAGACAAAAGGTTGTTGATGAAGATGGCTTTGAACAGGGCTGGGAAGAAGTGTTTGACTATATATTTCCTGAAGATGAATCTAATAGGCCGAATCTTAAATTGTTAGCTGCCGCGAAGAATTGGAAGAAGAATGTTGATGTTACAGAAGAATAATAACGGAACAGGTTTTTTTTTAACATTCATTACATATAATTTTTTAAATAAATTATGTTTTTCTTTATTGAACTTTGCCTGAATAATTAAAACATTTGCAGAACTCTACATATAGTCTGTAACACACTATGGAATAAATAACATTTATTTCTTCATTCATTTAAATTCCGTAAATCTATACTGTTGATACTTTACCGAACTAAGATGTAAATAAATAATTTATATAAATACAAAATATTGTCTAAATTTCAAATAACATAATGTGCTTCAGCAAAGTGATAAGATATTGTGTAATTTTGTCATTTTCGAAGAAATATAAGGAAAACTTTGCAACGTAATATCAAAAAAAAACCCTATGCAGGGAACTATTTGTACAACTGCTTCCATTCAGTAGCTTATATCACTTATTTTATGGGCCTAAGTACATAGATTTTTCAAAGAAATTATTAACTATAGGAAATCAGCAAGATCTTGTTTAGCCTTAGGTCCAATGATTTTAATAAGATGTTCAGTTTTATTAGACCTGTTTTCTCACTGAAAATTATTAGGATTCGGTGGTTTCACTGCTCACCCTGCTCAGTTAAATATCACGAATATTAAGCTTTAAATTTTTAAAATTCTAATTTTAATCAATAAACCTACATAAAGTGGAATGTTTGCAATAAATAAATTTGTTTTCTAGAAGCATTAACCGGCAAACATGTTTTGTTGTGTGGAATCATTCTCAAAATCACTCCAGGCGTTATTCAGTTCAATAAAAATTAATTTTGCCAGGTTCTCGTTCTCAGTTCCCGCTTGCTGTAATAAACCATTTTACTACATACAACGAGAGATTTATGAACGCATTAAACAATACCTTATCAGGATGCACTGCTAAACAAGCTTTCCTATATGCTTTTTTAACGTCGGAAGCTGTCACCAATTGATGCATTTCACATTTACTCCATTTAGTGCCGTCCCATAAAATCGTGTGCATCGAACATAACAACGCCCTAATATTATTCTTTTTTCCTTCTATCTAAAAGTAAGTTTCAAAATTGATTAAAGTTCAACCAAATGTTATAAATGTTACACTTACCCATTCCATAACTTTCATTTTTTCAGGGTCCATATATGTCGCCATTTCCTCTTTCCGCATCTCATTGATGGATCTTGGAGTGTTGTCTTTTTTCGCAGTAAAAGTATAACCTTGAGATCCGAGCAAATCTCCAAAAACGTCCTTGCTTTTTGGTTTCGCTTTTGGATCTTCTTTTGTGGTATTTGGCTTATTTAACGAGTCAAAATGTGATCTAATTTTAATAACATGGAATTGATTGTCAGTCTAATTATTTTAGATAGAAATTTACCTGCTATAATCTGGTCCAGCTGGAGATCTTGCATGATGTTGAGGTGTGGTAGACGCTGATTGACTGTATGGTGTCGAAGGAATATCGTTGGGAGTTCGACCTCCACTGGTCGGAGTTACTGATGGCTGCTGAGGTTTACTTTGAGTTGCACCGAAATTTAAACCGCCAAGACTCCCTGGAAATTAATTACAGATTTTCAAAATTAAAAAAAAAAAAATGTCAATAACGAACCGAAATCTGAAAAGAAATCCTTTTGCTCTTCTTGTCGGGTTTCTTGAGGGTTAACCTTAGATGGTTGATTGTTATTTGATGCAGGGACAGTATTATTTAATCCACCCCAACTCGGCAATCGGTTGGTACTGTCTCCTCCAGCTCCTAATGAATCAAATGGATCAAAAAAATCTTTAGCTGTACCCTGAGTCTGATTATCAGTTGTCTGTCCTGCACTGAACGTTGCGAACGATCCTAAATTCTCAGTTTCGGTACCTAGAAAACAATAATTTTAATCTCATATTGTTTAACACATATGTTGCCGATTTGGTATTAAGTGCTTTATTCAAAAACACGGCTTGGCGCATTATCGACAGCCAAAGTGTAATAACTAATCTGCAACCGACATATTGCATATGTATACAATATATATGTAATGCCGATATATTATCTACAAATTTGAAGATAAAAACATACCAAAGCCGCTAAGAAGATCAAAGTTAGAGCTTGAAGATTGCTTTATGGTACTGTGCGTCACAGAAGGACCACCATTTAGGTTCAATAAATCAACAGCTTCCTCCACAATCCTAACTTCTTGTTCAGCCACAAGTTCAGCTTCATCTTCTGAATAATCAGCAACATTTTCAGACTTCGATGTAGTAGTGATATTAACAGCCGGAGCGGGAACAGTAGGCCTTTCAGGCCTGGGAGGTCTCTGTACTGGTTTCTTACTAGGTTTACTTTTAAAGTTATCTATAGTTTCGTCTTGTTCAATTTGTGAAGAAAATATGGTATCGGCCACTCTCTCTGTTTGATCAGTTTGCCATGGAGCGGGTTGTGCAGGTCTCCTTTCATTATCCAAAACAAACACATTTAAAGCTACAGTGAAGTTTTGCTGATAATGATCGTGACCTTCGCTTAATTCATCCAACTCCGCTTTAGGAAATCGTATTATTGTCTCCTCTTCAGGAGTATAACCAGTATGAAACTGAATCTGGCAAATCTTAATACCAGTAGCCTTGCCCTGTGTCATAACACCACCCAATATATTTCTGGCATGATAGATAATTACGCACACGTCACCACAAACTGTGAAGTTTATTGGTAACAAGCATTTGCCGTCAGCTATGTTGAATAGTCGTATTCGTTCATAATCTTGAATCGTAGAAAGAACACAGCGGTTTTCACTGTAGACTTCTACATATGGTCTGCAACCGTCTCGGATTTTTGTAAAAAGTGGGACGGGAGTCATTAAGACTGATACCAAAGTCACGGGATTGTAGTGCGGATATAATGGAGGATTACTGACTATATCGGCTAAATAATATAAATATCTGTAAGTAAAAAAATTAAATGTTATTGGGTACAGACTTTTGAAGCTAATGTTGCCTAATCTAGACATATTTTTCCTTTTTTACATTTTAACACTGAATAGAATTTATAATATATATAATTTATGGTGTGGTTATACGTATGTAGTGTCATTACCTTAACTCTGAAGGGCTCATATTAGGTGGACATCTCTTGACTGCAAACATTTGTAAAGCGTCTTCGGGTACCTCATACAAACCAGAATATATCATGAGGGCAGAAGTCATAGTTGAAGATCTAGCCTTTCCATCTGTACAATGTAGTACCACTACATTTCTGCTATCTCCTATATTGAAAATTAAATTATACCTATCAACTATTAATGAAAATTATTGTACCTGCTAAATATTGATAAATATCTTCACACAACTGATACATAGAATTAAGCAATGGAGCTCTAAAATGATCTGGATAAGCAAACGAACAATCAACTACCCTGGCTTGACCAAATTTCGATTGATATGGTTTGTTCGTTAAGTTATACACAGAATACCTTGAAAGTAACAAACAATATTTAGTGAAATAGTACTGTATCCATTAGATGAATACCTAAAGTTGGGATGTCTTGAATCCAGAAATAGTCGAACATCTTCAATATGATTAGTTCTATAAGCAGACTCTAAGCCTTCTGAAGGATAAGGCATAACTATAATCCTAGAGGTAATATAATGAATATCCAAATCTGTCCTTGCCATACTTCTAAAATTCAAAGTATTATTAAATGATTTCAATTTATTTTAACATACTGTTGCATAGTGGCCATCACTTTGGAACTAGTGTCTTTAAGATTCTTTAGAAAACTACCAGCACCACCTTTTAAAGATGAAAATATGCCAGCTTGTCTTGATTGATCACCTTGACGCTGGGTATTTTGATTAGGATGTTGTTGAACAAGGGGTGGTGGTGGTCGTAGAGGCATCTGCGAAGGCTTTAAAAACGATTTATAGTAATAAATCTTAACTCAAAACAAAGCGTTACACTTACAGGTTGTGAAGGTCGTTCTGGTCTTGTTCCATTGGGATGTTGATTAGAAACAGGTGGTTCCGATGGTTTTGGTGGTGGATTCTTATGCGTTGTAGTAGAAGTGTTGGTTAAACAATTTCCGTTTCCCTAAATAAGAATATTTAAGTATGGAGAAAATTGTTGAAATAACTAACTTGTTCTGGATTGAGCTTATTTGTTTTAAACGGTAGCGGAGCTTTAAGATTGTATCCTTTCGTTTCTGCAATAGCTGCAAGTCTTTCTAATATTCCTGATATAGTTATTCGATGTTCAGGGTTTGTTTGGAAACATCCTCCTAAAAAATGTTTAGTTAATGTAATTTAAAAATTGAAACATTATTTTATGTAACTTACGAATAATGTCGTGAAAACAAGCAAATTTTTGATCTGGTGGTAGTGTATATTTAGCATTAATTATCCTCAATTTTGCACTATCATCATAAGGATGTTTCAAATAACAGATGGTATATAAAATGCAACCCAAAGCCCAAATGTCTACCGGAGGTCCTATGAAATAATTATTCCAAGTATCAACCATTTCGGGGGCTCTATACATGGGAGTTGTGAATCTTGCCAGCTTAAAATTAAAAACAATAATCGCAAACATTATACATAACTAATATTTTTACATTGTCTTCTAAGCTAGCATGCTGATTGGCTGACCATGTCAAATCAGGCCTAAATATGTCTGTTGTCGCTGAACCAAAATCACAAAGTTTTACCATTCCTTCAGAACCAATAAGTAAATTTTCTATTTTCAAGTCTCTATGTAATATTGGAGGATTTTGTGAGTGCATATGAGCAACTGCTCTACATGTTTGATAGAAAATTTGTGTTATTATTTCAGGTTCGAATGGTATTGTTCTAGCTTGAAGGATTTCAACCAGAGAACCTCCTGCGAAAACATTTACGTATTCAAATAGATCTCAATAGGATTTACATGACGGTATACCTGGGCATAGCTCAGTAATAAGTAAAAATTCATGTTGACCATGTTGGGTTTTTGATTTTTCTATATACGAAGCTGACAAATACTGTATTATGTTTGGATGTCCAGAGACCTTCTTCAATATGTTGATTTCTTGAATAATATTCTTTTTTGCCTCTTCATCAGCAGCCAACAGTCTCTGGGAATTCAAGTTTTGTTAATATGTATATAATTGAAAGTTAAATTTGTCCACCTTAAGAGCATAATCTTTCCCTGTGGCAACATCTTGCGAAACAAAGACCACGGCAAATCCACCTACAAATAGAAAAATTTAACGACAAACGTATGTGGTGCTTATTGGGGCATAAAACCACCTTCTGCAATCACTTTTTTTATTTTTAGCTTGACATTCGATATTTCCACTATTTGTCCTACAAAACTGTTCTCAACTTGACCATTCGTCGGCCCACTGAAATACTCAAACGCAGACTTGAACAAATCACTCATTATTATTGAAAATTAAATAATTTTTGAACTGTATTGGACGAACTTTGTAATTTTACGAGTACACACACAAATTTCATTGACAAAGACAGGAAGGATGATAACAGAACGCCCCCCAGAATTGAAATTTCGAACATACCTGATTAGTTTACAATGTTGCCAGAAATATAATTTTTCCAATTGCATTAAACATTCCAAACAACTATATACAATTTGCGGTTTCTTTAAAATTTCAAGTTTTCTTCATTCATTCAACATTTTTATTATAAAAATGAAATTTTTAAATTACAATTTTAAATATACCGCCTTCACTTTAAGTGCACTATTGCCATTCATGTTTATACGTGTCAACCACTGTAAGTTCATTGGTCAAAATTGGTCATTTTGTTATTTGACATTCCTTTTGACGTTGTTCAGTGAACATGGCCGATTTGAGCCCAGTTGAGACTATTTTATAGTTCATGAAAAGATTGTCCAGGAATCATTATATTTTCAAATTTGCTTTGATTTTTAAATAGCGATCAACATTATTAGGAAAAATGGAAAGTCTATTTAGTATGTGGAAAGTGCGAGAAATCGCCGATAAAGTGTAAGTGTGAAATTAAGATTTGGCTTATAACAGATGTTTTTGTCATTTTCCTTTTAATTTCTAGAACAAATGTTGTTATGAATTATACTGAAATTGAAGCCAAAGTTAGAGAAGCCACAAACGATGAAGCGTGGGGTCCCACGGGAGCGCTCATGCAAGAACTCGCTCACGCAACTTTTACTTATGAACATTTTCCTGAAGTAATGTCAATGCTTTGGAAACGTATGCTTCAGGACAGTAAACAACATTGGAGAAGAACTTACAAGGTAAAATTGAGCAGAAACTCCAAACAGTGTTCAGTAGAAAACTTAAAAAACGATTTTCTGTCATAGTCCTTACTGGTGTTGAACTATCTAATTCGAAATGGTTCTGAAAGAGTAGTTACATCATCTAGAGAACATATCTATGATTTGAAATCGTTGGAAAATTACACGTTTATAGACGAAAATGGCAAAGACCAAGGAGTGAATATCAGGCACAAAGTTAAGGAACTTATAGATTTTATACAGGATGATGATAGGTTAAGGGATGAAAGAAAAAAGGCAAAGAAAAATAAGGATAAGTACATTGGGATGAGCTCAGACATGATGGGAATGCGATTTGGTGAGTTATTAAGCTAATTATTTTATTTAATTACTTTAATTATCATTCGAATATCCATATTTTATTACTTAAGTTCAATTTACCTTTGCTGTCTAAGCACATATATATTATTGCTTTAACCTTGAGTGTGATTAAAATGAAAATATTTCAATCAAATGTAAATATTAACTCAAAAATATTTTTATCTAGGTGTTATTGCACATCGCAATACACAAGAAGTACCATATTACCTTATTTATAGTTAACAGATATTTAAAGTCACGTTTTAAGGGAACATTATACTTTTTCGATTGAAAATTTTTATAAATTTTATGGGTCTGTTAAATTAAATAAAAAAAAACGTTTTTTGCGTCTGTAATACTGATAGTTTAAGTCTTCAAATATAAGAAGAAGAAAATAGAATAGAGTTGCCTAATTTGAACCGCTACGATAATCGAGGCTCTATAAGGTCTCTAGGTTTGCCCTGGAAAACAAATTCATCTTGTGTACTTTCAAAATAATATAACGGATTAATTTTTTTAACGGATTGCCTATCAAAAAGATTCAGAACTCTTAGAGGGTCTCTGTTATCGTAACGGTTCAAATTAAACAACTCTACCCTATATAATGTTTTAAACAGCTTATTATAGGTGTTTTTGGAGTGTCATAAAACCTGTTTAGAAAATTCTAATCTGTTGGCATGCACGATTGCAGCCTACTATATGTCTGATTATTTTGTTTGAGCACTAATTCACAAAATGATTGACCTCCGGAATTGGTAGTCTCAAAAATAGCTTGCTTTTCGTAAAACAATTGTTAAAAATAGAGGAAAAAATTAACCAATCTTATTTATTTTAGTCGACATTACGGCTACTGTTATAAAGAACATATTAAAATTTCAGACCGATAGGTTAATTGCTTTTTAAGTTATCATGCATGCCGATTGCAAAAATGTTGTATTGAGAAAAACGCGTTTACAGTGTTGACAATCGAATTTTCACATATAAAATCTATTTACGTTCAATCGACTATACCTTCTGCATACAATATTCCTTTGGACTTCTCATGTCCCTCGTTTTCAAGGGTTCTTTCGTGCCTTTAACAATAACAGGAACAACCTTTGTAAAAGGCCGAAATTTAGCCCGGAGCGCTGCACGGTTCATTTACCCTTGTCTTCGTCTATAAATTCGAAAGTATTTCTAATCTTTCTCTGAAATTTTCGTAGAAAATGCTTGAAATAAGATATTTTCCAATAGAATACCTTTTAAAGAATCGGTTTTTTCTACTCAAAAAAGTCTGTATAATCTGTTAATTAAGCATGCCTATTTGACATTTAAAACTCATTTTCCAGTTCAATTATTGGATAAAAGTGGTTGACATTGAATGATTATGGCAACATTGAATCACAATTTAATGTTATTGAGAATCAATTGACTTTTAAATTGAAATTAATTACAAAACAAGAGTAGATTTACTTACACCTTGAATGTGTTATAGGTTCAAGTTCTGAAAGATGGGACGACAGGTCGTATACCAAAAACGATTTCGGCGACAATAACTGGGACGACAATTCAAATCGATATCGTGATAAAAAATATGAAGAGGACGTTGATAGAGATACTTTGGATAGTGACGATGAGGGATCACCTAGAGGTAATTTTGATTTTTTGCATATTATTCGGTTTTTTATATTTTCGTAAATATTTAGGAAGAACGCCTAGTAGCGCTAATAAATATAAAGATGAAGGCAGACCTGGAAGTCCTATCCCCCCATCTACGGCATATCCTGAAAAGAAGGTGAATTTGAATATCAACTCAAACATCACAGCGTCACCAAAAAAAGTTCAAAAACCGCTCAAAAAGGTAGAGAACCAATAACCATCGAATTGGATTAATAATCTCGTTATTATCTGATTAATTTTCCAGGTTGATCTTGGCGCAGCAGCTAATTTCGGTCGTGATTCAACTCAAAGTCCTCTTCCAAGACCGCCAAGTAGAGATGGTGGCTCCACAGATTTATTCGATGATTTCAATCCAAGAGCAGATGAACAATCTCAAACGGTTGTTTCAAATGAATTTGGAGATTTTGAGGCTGGTTTTAATAATAGTGCTCTAGTAATGCCGCAATCTACTAAGAATGAAGATGGTTTTGCTGATTTTAATTCTGCCTTTTCCACGTCAAACAGGTGTGTTTAGCAAAAGTTAAGTTTCATTCTAAATTAATTTCAGTACTACTCCTTCCAGTTTATTGACATCACCAGTGACACCAACAGCGTTACCCAGCGTGGGCGCGTCTAATAATAGTTTATTTGGAGGACCAACGGTACCATCAAATAATCTAATTGGCGGAAATTTATTAGGAGGATTTGCCCAACCACCTCCACCTAGTGCAACACAAAGTGTATTTGGAACAGTGCCTGTAACAAACTCAACAACTCAACACAGCAATGGAAGTGATTTATTGGGAGATCTCGCAGATTTTGGCAGTCTTTCCTTACAAACAAAACCACCAATTGTTGGCAATAATACCAGTAATAATAACAACCCCAACGATGCCTTGACTGGAGGTATTCCAGGATTATTAGATAACATAAGCGGTAAGTCTTTTATTGCATCCTAAGAAATTGGAAAACAACACCAATAACACTAATTTCTGAATACCAATTACTAATGTATTTAAAAAGTTAAATCTCTCAATGACTTTTTTATTGTTTGTTATTTGTTTTTCCATGAATCTTAGTGATGGATTTTCAGGATTTTAATTGAGATTATATTAAACTAAAATAGCTATAGGGAGAGCCAACTTTTTATTGAATTTTGCATATAAAAATATGAAATTCCATTAAGAATTCGCGCTATATAAAAAATATCCTCAATAAGGCAATTACACTTATTGTACTGTATGTAATGAAAAAAGAAAGGGTTGAAAGTCTTCAGAACCTTGGCAAATTCATCGGAGATTTCCCATTGCAGATAGAAAAACAACCAAAAAGACGAAAATGACGAGTTTACAACAGGCCCTGGATGATGTCACAAATCACGTTAAAGAACAACTCAGCAAAATGCAAAAGTTGTCGTCAGAATCCGATATTGAAGTAATTTTACAAATGCTGGATGACCTATTGCCCAATTATCCTTTGACGTTGAATTTACAAAAACTTCAAGGAATTGAAGACGTAAACTATGAAGGCTTTGTCAAAAGTAGTTTTGTGCCTCTGATAGAAGAAGTTATGAGATTGTTTGATAAAAATTTTCCTTTTCGAGAGGGAAAAATATATCAAAATGTCGGAAAACTTTTTAGTATTGAGGAGCGGAGTTTTTTCGAAGCCACATTGAACATTTTTGTGGAGAAGTTTATAAACTTTTCTATTATTAATGTTAGATGTATGCAAGTAATGTTAGAATCAGACGGATTGTTTAGTATATTTGTTTATTACACCTTAAATTTTGACAAAAATCGTAATTTTGAAGAAATAATCAATACTTTAGTATCTCTACCGGGACGAGTAGCCAACGCAATGGAATGGAATGCACCCAATTTCTTCTCCAATAGGCAGTTTTCCAATCTATTATTGTTTAATTTGTTAAAGACTATCGAATTTCTTTCTCACACAGCATTAATTGATCCTCAGGTTCAGATTAATTACGAAAATCTAGCAGTTTTGTTAGATAAAATAATAATAAACTTTAATCCACAAATGAATTGCGATAACCTAATAATGTTTATTAATATTTGTGCTGTAATTACAAACCAGCCTAGTGAAAAATTACGTCTTTATCAGGGCATTTTATACAGAATTTTCGAAAGATTATCAAGATTTGCAATAGAAATCTTTGCTAAACTTTGTTTAACCGAAATCGATCCAAAAGAATTCTTAATTATCAATTTATTTGGCAAGACTTTGATCAAAAATCCCCTGTGGAATAGTACGCTTTGTTCGAAAATTCCCTTGCTCACATACGTTGATTCCAACCAAGACAATTTACTAACAAACCTAGTAATTTACTTGGGTAAAGTTTCTCATCCTGATTTGGTACAATTGCTTTTGAATTTGGTTGCGATTTGGTCAAGTCGAACCTCTATAAAACGTACATCGTTGGAACATCAATTGTTAATTTCAAAGTTGATAATCTGTATAGTTAATTGTCTGAAAGAAATCGGACTGACGGATCATGAAAGATATTTACTTAAAGAAAAAACTTTTAACGGCTTGCCGATTCATTTAGAAAGCACTATGGAGGAGATCAAGTATTCTGGAATGAAAACGGGAGAAATACTCGTGAATTTTTTACATAGCGAAGAAGAAAATGTAGAGCATCAACTACTGAAATTTGAATACAATCAAATTAAGAAGGAAACAGAATCTATTTTAGCTCAACTGAATTATTTTTCCAGCTTGTCGTTTGCTGACCTATACAAGACTAAGACCAGTAACGTTGACATTGGAGAATTGTTAAATAAGTTACAGAACAATAGTTATAAAGTCGTTGAATACGTACCTCCAGAAAGAATATTTAGAAATAAAATGCCAAAACAACTTTCAAATCAGGTTGTTCTCACAAAACTAAAAGTTAATCCAAAAAATAACATAATCATAATAGACCAAAACTTAGAATTAGATTCAGATGATGAATTCGAACCGTACGATTTAAGCAACGACGTAAAATTGTCAGAAAAACAACCTCCAGCTTATTTACGAGATCTCAGAGATGCTTTATTAGAAACCGACGATCCAGATGTATTTACACTTGCATTAGAAAATTCGGAAAAAATAATTGAAGAACAACTGGCAGACGATGATCACAAACTTGGGTTGGAACTTTTGCAAATACTAATATCATTGGATTGTAGATTTCACATAGAAAATTTCAACGATTTAGTTTTCAATAGTTGTATTGCAATCACCTGCATTTATCCTGTAGTTTATGCTGAATATCTTTGCAATGAAATACACAGTGAAATTGGAAAATATTCTTTAATACATCGATTGCTTATGCTAGACATTTTAAGACAGGCAAGTAAAAGTCTATCCAGCATAAGTAAACAAGAAAATGTTGAAAATCAGAATTTTAAATACAGCGATGAAGTTAATAAGTCCTCGGAAGTAATCAGAAAACGATTGGAAGCTAAAACTCGATATTTTCACACACACAAAGCAATTAAATATACTCAGAAAAATAGATTTGCCCACGTAGCAGGTCACTTCTTCTTTCCTTTAATATACGGATACAATCGTAACGAACTTCTAAAGCAGTCTCCAATAAAAACCGAGGAAGATTATCTTTTTCTTGTTCATTTCATAGAAACGTTAGCAATAATAATAGCTGCTGCACAAAATTGCCATGTTGCTATTGGAATGGGAAAGGAAGCTTTAACTTTTTCATGGTTTCTTCGCCTTCATGGAGACGTCAAAGTGCGAATGGCACTTCTAAATTTAATTGGAGCAGTTCTCTTGGTGATTCCCCGTTCCATTTTGTTAGAGGAGTTCATCAATCCATTGCTGGAGATTCGGTTGTGGCTAGGCGATTTACTGAATCCTAATGTTACTGGCGGGGAACCCAATACCGAATGTCGACGATTGGTTGTTAGTACTGTAGTACTGATTGAAAATGTTTTAAAAAAGTGATATTGATGGAGAATAGAATTAATGATAAAATGTTAATACTTGAACAACATATACGTCTTATTGAACTAAAAAAGTCATTGAACTTAAAAGCTTGTAAAAACTTTGCTTAGAGAACCGAATGCAAGCGGTTTCATAGCATTTGATAGCATTTACATGTTTCGGTAGGAATGCAATACCACTGAACCAACACATTCATGTTCTATAATTTAACAACATGAGTTAGAATTTTCTCCTGCGGGCCTATTCGCATAGTATATATAAGGCGTTTCATGTATATCACAAAAGGCACGCGAATTATTCAAATAAAATATTTGTTATGTGGTTTAAACGCAACATATAACTATTATACTTAACACAATTTGTCTGACTAAAGATCCACTTATAGCACAGAACCGTTCTATATGCTATGAATGTAGAAGGGTTTCGTATTAGCGAGTGCATTTACATTAATATCATCAAACATCTGAATTGATTTATCGTCCAATCCGTACCACGCGTTCCTCACCAATTAGTAGTCGATTAGCAATAAGACTTCTTTAAATCATTAAGTCTGGACTCTCCTTAATATTGAATTTAAATGTAACTCTTTGGTTCACATATTTTTTTTATTTAATCGTTTTGAAGCGGGAATATTCTTCAGTTTTTCGTCCTCGTGCCACATTAAAAGCAAAGTTAAAAGGCAATGATTTAGCGTATGTTATATTCTATCAGACAAGTCGCATCAATTAAAATATTACGTGTAAACCGTAAAACGTATATAAATGGTGAGTGTACAATAATATTCGTTGTATCTGAACCCTCCTTTAACCAGATAAGTTCAGTTTTATTTCAAAAAAATCTCTTACGAATAGACGGGATTTTATTCGAAAATCAAATATTTCTTGTTGAAAACTGTGCTGAATATTTTAAAAGGTAGGACGAATCTTGTTAAAAACACCCAAATTCATAAGTAAACATACAATTTGCATTGTTTTTTGTTGTGAATAATGAATTGTATTATTATATTATTACATTATTTATGAAATAAAATAAATCTTAGCAGTATAAAATGTTTTTTTTTAATTAATTTACATTGTACTTTATGTAAACTCATTTAATCCAATTGAAACATACATTTTACAGGGAACATTCTGACTCCATCTCCAATCGCCCCACTACAGCCCTCCAACGGTGGCAATGGCGGTTTTCAAAACTCATCGCACACCTATAAAAGTCAAACTTTAGGTTCGACATGGGCGAACTCCGGTAACGTGAATATAGATTTGGACAATTTAATGGGCGCCAAACCGAAAAATTCTCCAGCACCCACCATGAATCAATTGGCGAGTAATCCAACGTCTCCAATTAATCAGCCACGATCTTCACCAGGAGGGAATAATTTAGCGTTTTCCAATGTTCAAGGTGGTTTTCCTCAAGCGGGTAATCAATTCTTTGTCGGATTCAAATGATATAAACGTGAAACGGATAACATTTTTTATTGTTAGGTAAATTGTTATTGAAGAAACATGTGCTCTTTTTTGAGAGAAATTTAAGTAATTGTTCCAGTTTTTTAAGATCATAATTATTAGAGTTTTAATTTAAAGAAAAATTCCATGTAGAATTTCCAAAGATGGTATTTTTTTATTTTTTTCCGTTTTAGTCTATTATTACACGAGAAATTTTATTATAATGTAGTTTATTTTACAATTTTTATATTTAAACAATGCACATAATTTTGTAAATAACTGTTAAGTCGATTGTTATAAAAATGCTCATACTAAAAAACAAAAACAAAAATTTGTTGGTGCTGGGTATAGTTTTTAAGTATTTATTTACGTTTAAATCATGTATGATTACTATTAATTATGCTTCTACATTCGGTATGTAAATGGAATTGTGAACGAACTTACGTCGAGAAACAATGGATTTGGTCTTCCCTTGCTGTTGTTCTTGCGTGTTATAGCACAATTTACTCAAATATTCACTTATGTAAGGAGAAAAGTTCATCATCAATGTCACGTACAATAAATGTTAAGCAAATACTAACCAAAACGTGCCTTGTTTGAAGTAAAACATTAAGAAAATATTATGTTTTTATGTCACTCTTTTTTGGATAGTGCCAAATTAGGATGCACTTCAGCAAATGTATTGAACTGGATCACACTGAGATTAACTTTGATGCAAAGACATATCAACAAGAATATTTTTCCATTTTAAAACAATCAATAGTTTTCATTGACATTCCTCAGCTCAGTTCTTGTATCGTTCCCGTAATAATAAAACGAATTGTAAACTTACTATTGATAGTTTCATTTATTCCAAATGAAAACCTATTTTCATATTCTACAATCTAAAACGTTACGTAGATATTTATATGTAACAAATTACAAAAATAGGATTGGTCTTAATAATATGACATTGCGTACAATGAAACAGTACAAACAAATTCGTTATATTAAACATTAAAAATTTGTCATCTTTTGAAAAATGATCAAATTATGCGTACATTAAATTAAGAGTTGTAATAGAAAACTTAAATTTCCTATTACAATTTTTAATCAATGTTTAAAAATTAAGATACTGTCTTGTTCTTCTTTTTCTTCTTTTTAGGCGTCGCTGGGCCTTCTCCGTTGTCAGCCTTTCCATTTTCTTGAATGGAATCATCTGTCACAGCTTCAGAAACAGAATGCTACCATAGAAGATAAGGTTGAAAATATTAATTGACTTGCTTGTTATTATTTCAAATACCTTCTTTTTCTTCTTTTTAGGCTCTTGTTTCACGAGACCATTGCTTTGACCCGAATCATTGAAAGCTTCCGATGCAGTACGCTAAAAAGCTATATTAGCAATATTTATTTTAAATGTTGTGTTTAAAACCTTTTTTTTCTTCTTTTTTTTATCAGAGAGTACCAATTGGCTCACTTCCTCAATTGCTTCTTTCATTACGTCAATATTTTTTTTGGGAACATCTCCAGTTTCGTAAAACTTCAATCGGTCCTCGACCTGAAATGACAGATAAATGGATATCCAAAATTAAAATACCTATTGAAAAAATCCAACTAACCTGTTGTTTCAACTTTTCTCCAAATATTTGATTGGGTACTTCGGTGAAACAGTCAATTCTAGAGGCAATAGAACACTTATTTGCCAAATATCTGGATATACGCCCCTTATTTTTGGTACCAGCACGACCAATATAAGTTGAATGGAAAAGCAATCCATACTTCGGAG
Source organism: Hypothenemus hampei (assembly GCA_013372445.1). Classification (NCBI taxonomy): domain Eukaryota; kingdom Metazoa; phylum Arthropoda; class Insecta; order Coleoptera; family Curculionidae; genus Hypothenemus; species Hypothenemus hampei. The sequence continues at coordinate 65,086 of JABRWK010000163.1, read as the reverse complement.
TGTTTCCTTTTGTTTTCAATGCTCTAAACAAAGCTTTTTCAGCTCCTAATATTTGAATTGTGGACGCTGGATATTTTGCCAAATTTGTAAGTGAACCAGCATGAGCAATTAATCTTGCACCGACTTGTTCTCCAATTAAAGTTTTTAAATTAGGAGCAACATCTGTCATCTTAGTTCTTAAATATTCTGCCAACTAAAAAATTAGTGTAATTTCTTAAGGCTGTGTATAGGAGTGTGTAAATTTACTTGTTTTCTGTAATCTGCAAGAGATATTACTCTGGAAGCAAACATCTCAATATTAAGCAAATCAATAGGACTGATATCCATTCCCATACTGGACCTCGAAGCGTCTAATATAGCTTGGGCTTTTCCCGAATCCATAACAATTTTTTCAAGCTCTTCTAAAGATTCTTCATTAAGTTCTTTACGATTTTTAATAAGTTTCGTCAGTTTGGCGAAAACATAATTTTCAGGTACTATTTTTACCAATTCTGGGAAATGGTACGAATACCATTCTCTATTAAAATATTATAATAAATTTAAAAAGTCATATAGTAATATTTCACAAACCTTATTCGCATTGAAAATGTATTTATATCCTTGTCAAGCTGATCCAACAAAGCAATAGACTGAATGATCATATTATCTACTCTATGCACATTGAACTTTATTTTGGCCCTGGAATACGAATGTCCTAAACCCAGTTGGGCAATTCCAGAACTTTTAAGTGTAAATCCTTTTACCAAACTATGAAAATGTTTACGAATGCCTTAAAAATCATAAGTTATAGTTTATTTCCTATAAATTAATATAAATTTAGTCTACTTACCTCTAACTACCTCTGGAACAATACCAATATGACTACATTGTATGCCAAGAGCTTCTGTAATAGCAGCGGCCAATTTAGGATCACTAACACCTAAAGTAACTTTTTTCTTCTTAGGTACAGTGACATCGAGAAACTGATGAAGGTCTTCAGGGAGAATACCTTCAGAAATAGCATTCACATTTTCCAATGCAGCCACGGCTGTTTTAAATGGGGAAAATCCAACAAGTTTAACAATACTGTTAAATTTGGATAGGTCATTCACAGAGCTTTCCAATTGGGGTAGCATCATGCCGATTTCTTCAAATTCTTCCACTTTAAAAACACCATAACCGGCAGCATGCTCAAAGAGTACAAACAATTTAGCCTGAAATTTTTATTTAATTAAAGGAACTAGAGACCAACGGTGATCTTTATATTTTACTCACCATTTCTTAAATATTTAATAATTCTACATGAAAAATAACACGTGCTATCCAGAGAGAACATACAACGCAACTTAAATTATTTGGGGTTATGTAAATGCAGTGTTGCCAACAGATGGTGGCTTATTGTTGGTAACATTTCGATAGATTCCGATAAAATTCAATAACACACCTATAAAAACCCTAAATACTAATAAACAATACAATGCATAAACAATTTTTTCTAAATTTAGCTAAAAGTAATAAAAATACTATATTAAATTTACAGGATGAACTTGAACTGCGTTCCGTAATTTTTACAAATGAATCTAGAGGTAAAAACAAATGAAGTAGGTCTTATAACAAAAGATTGAAATTTCAATAGTTCTTGAATTGAACCTTACCAAAGTTCAATTTTTATATTTTTAAGTTTTCTCTCATCGATTAAGTTGATATTTAATGCATGTGTTATGTAAATGCATTGGTTAATGTCGTTATTAACTAGTTAAAACCAGGTATTAACGTAAACGTATAAAAACTTTGGGTAATGTCGAATTTTTTTAATATTGGCCAATTGAAAGTGTATTGATATTACAGCTAGTGTGGTATGCATAAAACGTAGTAGACTATGTATCGCAGAAAAGTATTTATTCCGTAGCATTTGCCTTTATAGAGAATGGACGGTTTTGTATGTGCCAAATAGATACGGATGATAGAATACATTATTTTAAGTCGTTTGAACTAAATAAACATACCCATATACCAAGTGTTATAGTTTTCCTGTTATAAGCATTTTAAGATTTAATTGTTCTATTAAGATAATGGTAAGGTATTTGAAAGTTTTTCATTGTTTTCAAATATTTTTACAGTAGATCTTGTAACATTTTTGTAAAGACTATGGTATAATAATGTTTTCAGAGAAATTGAACTAACCCTTTTTGTGCATACGAAGTCATTATGACCCCAAAATTTTATTCAAACTTATACAAGGTCAGTCTTAAATAGCGGATAAGCTCTGTGGTCCGTTATAGGGTGGTTCTCAGGAAGTATGGAAAAAAATTAATACAAAATTTCTCAATAACTTCCTCAATTTTGCAAAAAGATGTTTTTTAATATTTTTCCCGTACTCCCTAAGGACCACCCTATAACGTACCACAGAGCTTATCCGCCATTTAAGACTGGCCCTGTATAGTTTTGAATGGAAATTGGCCACAGGCTCAAATTTTCATAAACAATGAAGAATTGTCTTCTCTTTAAAAGTTGGGATCATGGACAATTATGAGATCCCTTCAGTGTACCCATAATAACTGTCTATAACTGACCTCAGCACAAAGCGAGGTCACATTATTGTATACTTTTCGAATTTCAATATTTTTATCTTAAAGTATATACGTACTTCTACTTCAAATGTCTTTCGACGACAATTTTTTTTAAATCCCCCTTGACGTTCTCAGAATTTAATAATTTTGTTACAAAAAACGTTTCAAACATCTTTCCGAAAAAATGTATAGTTACGATGATATTGAAAGTGGCGTTGGGTCAATTTGATCCCATGTGCACTTAGCCCTTAAGTCGCACACGTACTTTAGAATATCATAGAGTGCATATGGGGTCTCCAGAGACCCCACATATAAAAGCGTTTAACAGTAAGAGCGGTTTGACATACCGATTTGTAAAAAAATTGGAGTCTTCTTCTATACTACCTTTATAAAAAATAATTGTTAGATTGGACAAAAATTACTTTTCAGATCAGTGAATAATCATGACTTTCTAGTGATACGAAAAAACACTTTTTTATGTAAAAAAATCATAACTGATGTAATTTCTATTATTTCATGCTAATGATTTGATATATTCGATATTCTTAAAATGTTATTCTTCACAAGAAAAAATAGTATAACAGTACATGTTTCAAAAAAGGTTTTATTTTGAAACTTAAAATACATAATTTTTTGAAAAATATAACAAAAACTCCTCAAATTGATAGCACACATTTTTTAAATGTATTCAATGGAAAATGAATTTTTTTTTTCAAAAAATGATTGGGGTATCAGGAGACTCCACATGGGAGTTAAAATTCACTACAGAGGTGTACACAGTAAGGGCTAATATTATAGTATATCTTAAAACAATATGATCGACCCATTGAAAAGTTAATAATTTAATACGTTCAAAAAAACATTAAAAAGTTTAATTTATTCAAATTAACTATATAAAATAACAATAGAGTATGCAAGATGAGAGCATATTAACCCTTAAGTACTGACCTACCAATATTAACCTGTAGTCACTGTTGTATCATATATGGAACTATGCAAAATCCAGTTGAATTTTGCGTAAAAATATTAATAATGCTGTATGAAAAGTTACCATGAGACACCATATATTGTTTAAACTATACAAAATGACATCACACTGAGAAAAGAGTTTTTGATAGAATAAAGAACAAAAATATTTCCATTTAAAAATCAGGAATAACCTGTAGGATTACACATCAGTACTTAAGGATTAATAATGAGCTTAAATAAATCCAGCTGAATGTATTAAATTACTAACTTTTCATTGGGTCGATCATTTTGTTTTAAGAAACATTAGATCTGCAGTAAACGTATTCGAAAACAAAAAAAAATGCAAAAAACTTCAAATGCATATTATATACATTAGCTTAATAGGATAATTAAATCTTAAAATAGTAATAACTGGAAAACTATAACATTTGGTATATAGGTATGTTTAGTTTAATCGATTCAAAATAACGTATTCTATCACCCGTATCGATTTGGTACACAAACCCGACCACCCTGCATGAAGTGCCTACTTCGCATATGAAATACCTACTGCAATGCATAGTAAAATAGAAGTACCGAAGTACATTCTTCTATATACAATGTACTTAATTATACACAGTAGTAAATATTAGAGATAGTAGTAAACACTTTCTTATTGTTAGTATAGTAGAAACTCTAAAAGCGCAGTATATAAAAGATATTTGAAACATTGGCATGAATTACGTTTTAAGGCGAATTTACACGGTGCCAGTAACTTGACCGAATAACTAACATCTAATACTGGATTTTCCATATAAATGGACGATTTAGTACTAAAACTAAAAATACTAAACCGTTTACTTACGCCAATAACTAAAATCCAATACTGGATACTTGGCCGAGTTACTGGCACCGTGTAAATTCGCCTTTATGCGTACCACTCAATGTATAAACTTATAGTTTATAAACTAGGTGGCTAGTGGATGAATTAATCAATCTTTTTTTTATCAGCGAAGAAAAATCCATTTACGCTCTGACCTTATGACTGTTCATGGATCATTGACCGCCAGCCTAGGAGGATTCGTGAATGCTGTAATAAAAAATTAATACCACGCTGATAAACTCCACTCTTGTAGCAAATGGTCTACCTACAAGACATTTTACAGCTATCACAGGCTTACACCTTAAAAGGTAATACTTCAGGATAGTGGAGTCTTAACATGGTAGATGCATTAAAAATCTCAGAAAACTCATTCTTTCCTCTTTTTTGCATAATATTTGTAATTTGGTCTGCAATTTTCTTCTTTACTTAACTTTAAATCTATTATATTATCTAGTATTATTTTCACTTCACATTCATCTATAGATATACATATAACTTCAATACATTTCTTTCTCTTATCCATCTATTGCATATTTACTATAGCATGCTTCGCAATATCAACTTATATACATATAGTGCAATATACACAATTGCTATTTTCCCTTTTACCTATTTTATTAAAATAATAAATAAAACCATCACGCCCACTTAAAAATTGTGTAATTAAATAATTTACTTCATCGTATTTTCCATTAATCCTTATTACTACCGATTTAATACGTTAAGCGCTACATGCATTATGGTACGATTTACGCGAAACTTGCTTCGTGGGCCTAATGAATTAATGGTTATTCGCATAGCAGTTTGGTATTTCGGTAAGACGACTCATTATTTAGTTAAGAATACTTATTGTTGGTACTGACCTACTCGACCTGACTGATAAGTATAGGTCTGTTACATTTACGTAAAAATAGTCAAGATATTTTTTATATTCTATGTATTTTATTCAATCAATCAAAGTATTATACAAAAATCCAAGTTGAATTTTTTCGCAATATGTTTCTGATAATGATGTTTTGTGTAAAAAAAATGTGTGGCTCAAGGTAAACCTAAAATTTTGTACACTGTGGCGCTTAACGTGTTAATTAATTTTTTAATCCATTTCGCTTTGAATTTTCCATAGTTGTTCTAAAAATCGAAAATATTTTCCAAAGCTAGATCGATCAGATCAATCAAAATGTATGTGGATTTTTCAGATTTTTGGGGCCTATAGTTCTTCAGATATTTCTAATATGTTAAAAAAAAACCATGTACAGTCAAAGTCATTTATAACGTCGTCGCTTATAACAAAAAGTCGCCTATAACGGCGAAATTATAATCAAATGGTAAGACTGCTATAATATATATACTTAAAAAAGCCGTAATTAACGTCGCCGGCTATAACGTCAAAGTCACATATAACGTCTTAACTTTAGGCATATTTTTGTTTAGTTAGTACGCTTATAGCGTCCTGTAAAAAAAAATATATTATATTAAACATATTTGTATGTTTATACGTTTATGGGTTTAGTTTATAACTCGATATGTTTGTTCTTTTATATGTTGATTTATCTATTTATGCATGTTTTCTTAATTTTTTAATATATAAATAATTCTAATGTGCAAATATGTTCCTACATATTAAAAAATAACCTTTATTTTATTTCGAATTATTTTTTCTTAGAGTCGGATTTAACGTCAGGCCGGATGTAACGTCCGCTTTTTCGGGTTCCTCTGCCGACGTTATATCAGACTTTTACTGTATAATACATATTACATATACAGGGTGTTTGGTAATTCAACGTGTTCCTTTGAAGAGGTCATAGAACAGGAGGAAGGAGTAAATTTAACCCCCTACATGCATATTCCAAAATTTAATAGTTTTTGAGTTATTTCAATTTTTAATTTACTAAAATTTTGGCGCAAAAGAAATACCAGCTTTTTAATTTTTTTGGGGCAAGTTTAAATGTGAAAGCACTGAACTATTAGAGCCACAAATCATTAATGATTAATGTTTTGTTGGGTCTTTAAATAGATATTGAAATCTTATTGCCATAAATTGTCATTGTAAATATGTTTTCCATTATTTTTTCAAGATTTTAATTCAAGAATTTTGGTTTTAAGGTGCGTCCAGATATAACGAACGAGCATGAACGAGCATACCCAAACGAATAAAGTTACGACAGTCGTTATTATTCGTATCAAATTCTAGTAATTATTCATGAATAATAACGACTGTCGTAACTTTATTCGTTTGGGTATGCTTGTTCGTGCTCGTTCGTTATATCTGAACGCGCCTTTACGTTGGACTTTTTTTAAGACAACCAACTTTTTTTTTGTTGTTGATATCAATTAAAGTGACAATTGTTTTGTGATTTTTTTGGAAAAAGACCTTTGACCTATCAATTGTAATAATTTCTTTGATTCATTGCATCACCACTACGTCTGCACTAGTGCTAACACGTATATTAGTTTCAAATAAGTGTCCTCCCAGGCCGGTTAAATCATAAACTATAAGAACATTGGCTGGTATTTCCTTTGCAACAAAGTAGATGGCATTGAAACGTGTCTTTTATTAAAGTCAACTCCTTTGTTAATTTAATTTATCCGAATTTAGTATATATCAAAATCAATTCATTTTAAAACGAATGGTTTTTTTTTGTAGATATGACAGAGTATGTACAACTTGTATGAGTTGGTGACGTGAAACCCATAGATAACTTGGTGAAACCTTAACTACAAAGGCCTTGCAAGACAAGGCACTATTGTAGAGACTCAGGAAATCTTGTTAATACAACATTAAGAGTACAATACACCCATGAGGAGGAAGTAAAGGTTAAGTTGAGTTAATCTTCCCTGCAGTACTTCACTTTTTTAATTTAATTTGCATGATTTAACTTTTGCTCCATGTAAAAATTACTTTACTGTCTTCATTCTTCATTTAATTATAACATGAGCTATTTTCATTTATATCTCTCTTTGTATGTATGATTGCCTATAGATTATACATATACAAATTATGATCATGAGTTGCTGTAGTGAAAATCTCATTTATCCTATCATGATATGCCGCTAGAATTTAATATGTATAAAAATCAGTTCTTATTTAAACAAGTAGGTATCGTTTTAAAATTAATTGATTCTTTTTGTAGACATGAGAGCACAACTAGTATGAGTTGGTGACGTGACACGTTGACAGCAAAGACTAAGCAAGGCAAAGTGCTATTGTAGACACTCAATAAGCCTTATTAAGAGGAGAATTCAACCATTAGGAGGAAATACATGCTTAAGTTAAGTTTCTTTTTTATACCATTTCACACTATTACTTTAATTTGAACGATTCAACTTTTGCTCAATTTAAAAATAACTCTACTTTCTTCATTTCTTGATAACACTTCTGAACAATCAATTTTATTAGTTTTATTTTTTATTTATTTTTTTATGTTAATCGGTGTATGTTTGGTTGCCTATGGAGCGGTTGCAAATTCTGATAAAAAAGGTGAAGGATTTATTTAAAAATTTAAATATTTAGAACATTTTTTCACGAGCAATTTCTATAATGAAGATCTCGTTTATCTAGTCGTGCTATGATTTAATACATATAAAATTCAGTTCTTTCTTATTTAAGCAAATAGGTATTCTTTTGATACTAATTGTTTCTTTTATAGATATGAGAGAACATGCACAATTTGTATGAGTTGACGAAGGGAAATCTTGATTAGAAAGGCCTCCCAAGACAAGGCGCTATTGTAGGGACTCAGAAAACCTTATTGATACATTAAGAGAACAATGCAACTATTAGGAGAAGATGCATGCTTAAATTAAGTTACTGTTTTCTTTTATTTCTTACTATTAATTTATATTGTTTAAGTTTTGCTTCATGTATAAATTGGTTTAATTTCGTCATTCTTTATTTCTTGATAATATTTGTGAACAATTTTGTTAACCGTCTTTCTTATAAATTTATTTTAACCATTGCATATATGGTTGTTTATAGATTAACAGCCCATGGCAAAATAGTAAAGCTCATTTTTAGGTACCAATAAAAAATAAATGCTGATTATTTCGTATTATTTGTTATAAAATATTGAAATGTGGGACTACCAGAATCATAGAAATTAATGATTCAAAGAATTTGAGGAATGCGGACAAAAAATTGAAGGAATGCTAAGAATCCGGACAAAAAATTTAAAGGAATGCAAAGAATCCGGACAAAAAATTTAAAGGAATGCAAAGAATCCGGACAAAAAATTTAAAGGAATTCAAAGAATGCGGACAAAAAATTTAAAGGAATGCTAAGAATCCGGACAAAAAATTAAAGGAATGCAAAGAATCCGGACAAAAAAATTAAAGGAATTCGAAGAATGCGGACAAAAAATTTAAAGGAATTCGAAATAATATTGAAAATTGGCAGTTTGCTAGTAGGAAAACAGAAGGGATAGATAGTTAGACGCTACTCTTACAATAAAACTATATTATTATTTTTATTTTGTTTTATTTGCCATAAAATATTCAAAATTTGATATTGACAAGATTATCTGATTTTCTATAGTGACTTTGTAATGTTCACACTACAGGGAAGGCATAAAAACATACACTAACAACTACAACCCATTTATTAATGATTGATTAGTACAAAACAACTATTATAATTAGTAATTACAAATTAATAATTTGTGAGGGACCTACTAACATCAAAGATATGAACCTAACAACTGACTAAAAATAACAGACTCCACCAAATTGGCGGGAATACCGTGCCGTGCTGCCAAACTCCACTTTGACTGTCAAAATAATGCTAAAGTTTGGCAACAGCGGCACCACAACTTTATATAAAATCACTGCAGAGACAACTAATAGCGTTTTCTTTTGGTTGCACTTTTTGGCACTCAGTGTATTTCTATCCTTTATTACTGAAGGTATTAGAAAAGGATGAAAATACACTGAGTGCCGAAAAGTACCACCAAAGGAAAACGTTATAAGTTGTCTCTGGTCACTGTATGATTTTCTAAAGTCCCTAGATTTATAAAGTACCGCGATTGATTTGTATAGTCTGTTTTTTTTTTGAATGGACTGTCATTATTAAATTTTGTTGGTAGTACTGGTCTAAAACATTGAGTAGTATATATATACATATTAATAAATATATATATACCTGTATTATATTGCCAACCATCTCCCTAGATTTTTGACATGGTGGTTTCTTTTTAAAAAAAAAACGGACTTTACGTTAATTCATTGCGGCTAATTGCAGTACTTTATAAATCTAGGGACTTTATGATTTTCCTATTTATCCCGCCATCTATCAATAATGTTTCCAATTAAAAAATCTATAGAAAAGATTTCATTACAAGTTTCGGAAATAATTCTAACCATAACTAATAGATGACGCTAACAAATTCAATTTTTTTAAAAATGATATTGGTTATACTGACTTTTCTATTCGTCCCGCCATCTATCAATAATGTCTTCATTTAGAAATCTATTTAAACATTTTCTTTACTAGTTTCGAAAATAATTGAAACTATATTTAATAGGTGGCGTTTGCGCTACATTGCGATTAAAGTCCCTATAGATATATAAAGTAAATTAGGTTGGAAACATAGAGATTATTGTTATTATTATTAGTTTAATCGTTAGTTAAATTTATGTAAAAGTTTATTGAATATTCTGTACATACATACAGGGTGTTGGAGAAGTAACTTTCATACTTGTAACTAACGATTAAGAACGTCATTTCCAAGAGAAAAGTTCCTTATAACATGTATCGAAAACCTAATAGTTTTTACGAAAAAAAGTTTAATTTTGAAATTATTGTCTATTTGCAATGCATTTTCTCAGAAACTAATCGATAAATTTAAAATCTAAGTACTGCCGTACCAAGACAGGAAGTCGTATCTACAAATACTAAGTTTAGAAATATTGAGCAATTTATAAATTATAATGTGTCATCTTTGCATAGTACATCATACAAATATCAGTCAAAATCACTATTTCTAGTGAAATTATGATCTGCAGACTTTGTATAGATTGTAAAGCAAATCCTAATTTACCAGAATCCGGTAAACTGAAAAACGAAATTTTTGCAGTTACGACGTCCTGTCTTTGTACGGCAGAGTACACCCCTAAATTCTGTTTTCAAAGCTCTTTATAATGATATGCCACATGACCACTCGTGCTATTAAAGATTCATAGATGATCCTACATTTATGAATTTACGATCAAAAGATGTCCCCCTCGATAACAAAATTGATATGACCCGGCGATTTTTTAAAAACCTAACCCGTTTTGAGATAACAAGGAAGTGGAAAGTTGTCAAATTGACATCCTGTATACTACCTGTTCAGCAATTCAATTATAAAACGGATAATTGGACCCCGTTATGCAATAAGGAACCAATCAACATTACATTTGTTAATGAAATATAATTCTCTTAATGGTATAATGGTATTTTGTTAACTTCTCGAGACGGATCTATTGCTCACAATTTACCGCAATAGACCTGAGTCTCTAGTTCTTTATTGCAAATCATTAAATATACAAAATTTAGAACGCCTGATATAGTTGTTCCATATTTTGAATAATTGTCGGTTGGTTCCTTATTGCATAACACGGTCCAATTATTAGTATAAATAATGCCAAACTGTCACTCTCCTTTTCAATTAAGTCAAACGCACTTATGTACATTTTTTATTGTTTGCAAAACTAGGAAATCATCACAACTGACTTATCACATGATAAATAATATGAAGTTATATGAGAAAACACGTAATGTATGTACACTCAACTTTAAATGTCAAATTTTCCATGCTAATAGAATCTATTGGCTTTAAATGTTAATCATTTGATGTATACCATTAATCTGATAGGGTTTATTTTGTAAGAAACTTGTTGATATTAACAGGCCGTTAAAAAATTAGCCTCCGTTAAATCATAAATAACATGAACGATACAGAATATCACTTTATTTTATTTTAGCCAAATTTGAACAAAAAATTTCAACATCTTCTTGATGTTGTCATTTCCACGTCATTGAATTCATGTCTATGATTTAGAAAAACTAGAATATGGTCAAAGCGCATTTTCATTTGTTTCAAACACTATTTCTACAATCCAATACGTAATGAAAAATTCAAATTTATGTTTATATTTTTTATTGAACAAAAGCGTTATACCATTTAACAGAAAAACATAATTATGTGTTACATAATACGATACTTAAAAAAAAAACAAATGGAAAGAAATAAAATCCACGACTGATGGTAAAAACAATCATTTAAATATAAGAACAGGACTAAAAAACACATTTAAAACAAATTTACAAGAGTTGTAAAACGTTCTAACAAAATTAACACCAAAAATGCCATCGTCGGATATTTTGGCGGTACTTAGTGTTCGATCATTACAAGAAATGCATCCAACTTCTACAGCATTTACATGAGTAATTAAAGATCCTAAAATGCCTTGATCTTTATGATTAAATAATGAACCCTTAAACCAAAGTAAATCGTTTTGTTTAATTCGAGTTGTAAAATTTCGAAATTCGTTCGAAAGTATCAAACGAATTTCTGGATGAAACCTCCAAAACAATGATGGCATTTTCAATGCCATTTCAAATGTATATACATTAAAATTGTACAAATTGCACTTATTCAAAGCCGTTTGTTGCAAAATTAAGCAATCAGTCAGCTGACTAGGGTTATCTTGTTGGTCACAAGGTTGTTGCTGTTGTCCGAGTAAACAATATAGATAACTGGCAATAAATTTCGGAAACTTATCAACGAACTCTTTTACGTTATTTTTCACTGACACTAAACTAACAGAAGTAACTGTTCCCTCCCAAAATATATGCGTATGTTCCAAGTCCGAACACCTTATCTGAGCACTGGCCATATTTTCCGATTCTTCCCATACTTTTTGGTAACACAACTTTTGAAAAGTATCCCAATCTAGATCTTTCGATCGTAAACTCATAACATATCCATTCGAAATACTGGTTGTATGTTCAGACGTTTTAATTAAAGCCAAAAAGGCTACCAGCATAAGAATCACTTGCACAACAGCTGTATATTGAGCATACCTAGTTCGGGCACATATAAAACATACCGTAAGACAAATTGCAAGCAAGAATAGAAACAAACCAATCGTATAAATAACGTGGGATGTTACGATCCATCTTGTGATAGCTGCTACAGGTAATATAACAGACATTAATCCAACTAGAGGTAAAAATAGAACTGAACCAACCAACGCTAGAGTCGCCCTAAATAGATCATACATGGTAGTGTTATGGGAACATAAAGCAAAGTATTGTAACCAACTTAGAGTAACTAAATGAGGTAAGACAGTTTTATAGGATCCACGCCACTTTCCTTTCTTGGCCATTTGAAACAAAATCAGTGGAATTGATACGTACAATACCAAACGAAAATTAATGCAAAACTCTATACCATTGCCAACAACATAATTAGGAAATGAAGGAAAGTTTAACTCTAGATATCTCCAACCACGCGATACTATTGGATCGGTATCATAAGGATATCTTGCAAGTACATTGATGGCAAAACTCAATAAAACCAAAGGATCGATAATCGTTTTAGACCGACGTTTAGGCATGAAACCAAATAGGGTCATGAACATCAAACAGCATGATATTACTGTAAGTTCTGATTCAAATTTAATTGGAGTCACTGAGTACGTGAAATAATGCAATAATAAACTAAAAAAGAACCAAGCATACTGTTTGGTATGATTAATAATAAATTGAGTTTCAAAACCGTATTCGTTCAAATCACCATTCGAATAACAGATAAACAATCCACGCCACAAACGAAAGTCATGTAATTCTCTTTGGGTTTGCAATAGTTGAAAAGTTGTGATAATCATTACGAGAAATGATAGGTAAAACAGTACCGTTGGTAAGAAAAGTGTGAAATCTTTAAAACTACTTATGGAATAAATTAAAAAAAGAGTTATCAAATGCATCTCAGACTTAGCTAAGGGCAGTGGTATTGACCAATTTCCGAAATACTTCATTAATTTAAAATAGATGATTTTCAAAGAAAATAGAGGATGAAGTATGGACCTATAGAAAAAGGGAACATCATCTAAAGCTCTTAGATTGGGCTCAGACAAACATAAAAAATGGTTAATAGCAGGTAAATAACCTCTAGAAAACATTATGGCAGCAGAAACCAATGAGTCTTCAGTAAGCTTCTCATTATTTAAATCAGACCTTTGAGACCAGTCCTTATTGGCAATATCCAAATAATTGTTTAAAACTTCTCCTTCATCATCCTCACTATCCGTTTCAAACAGCTTAACAGGATTGATTTCATCACGATCTATTGCAAGAATTCTATTTTGAAGCTGAAGTGATGTTATGTAATCTTCTCCATTGGATAAACTACGTGGTTTAAAAAAATAATAAAAAAGACATATAAGAAATAAGCAATTGACCTTGCGAACACTTCTTTTGCAGCTCTCCTAACAATTTTCTCATCTTGCGTCATTGACAAACATGCTTTTACGTCCATATAATTGTGTTCACTAATACCTTTGCCCGTTTCTAAGCATGATTTCAATAAATCAGTTGCCTCTAAATTGCCTTGTTCGGAAGCTTTTAGCAGCCAATATACTCCTAATCGAGCATTTTCTCTTTGCTCAGATTTATACTCTACAAATATATTGTGTGAAATTATAAATTTTTGATTTAAAAATACATTGGTTGCTCGAAAAGTTTCCAGTTCTCAAATGGGTTTGAAAAAGCACACCTTTTTATTGAAGGCCGAAAACTCGTGAGTAACCTTTATAACATATTACCGCATTCTTCCTCCAATAATTGCTTAGCTAAGACTACTTGAGATGCTGGGCATCCGTCTGACGCCAATTGGGATCTCAGACGATTTAATGAACTTCTTTGAGGGCCTAATAAATGGTTCATTCTGTTAGCGTTTATGAAAAATCTTACGTGGGAAGATCCTTTACCATGAATTGTCCATTGCTTTCGCCCAGATGTTTGTTTTTTTGGAATAACACCAGCCATTGTTTGACATATGCAGTCACAGTGGTTACTACAAACTAACACATTACTTAAAATTTAATTTTTCTTGAAAAAATATAATTTCACTTCTTATTCTTAGGATACATTGACAAAGTGAGTAAACAAATATTAGGGTTGGGTAAAAAGTATCTGGTGATGCTTTTTAGTATTTGTATGTAGAAGAAAACTGTAGCTGCTACAGATATTAGTTTGAATAGATATGTACAGGATTTATTATGTAATCGAGTATTTTATTAAATGTAATAAAATATTGTTAATTAATTTTTTATTGCAATAGGATCTGAACAGTTTTTTGTACATTTCTACAAAATAAATCCTGTCAAATATTGTTTCCTAACTTCACTCATATCTTTCTGTTTGAAATTGATTTATTACAGTTTTTACGTTAAAAAAATTCATTCAACCGTTCAATCTGGAATCGATTTTTATTCTTAAAGTCATTTTTGTAACCCATGGTAAATTTCACAAAAAAATTGTTCTATCCACTAATACAAATTTGAATTGAAAAAGAAGGCCCGGCATAGAAGTAAAACTAGCCTCACTTTATTTATTTTTTTTAGTTTATATTTGGCCGCAGTTTTTCCTGCTTTGCGGTATATTCAACTAATGTGATGCAGTACATTATCTATTTATGTACATCTGAATATTTGATCTCTCGGAAAGTATGTCAATTTAAATATTTTAATTTTAAGTCGCCTAAATATGGATGGAAATAGCAAAATATTATACGCATTTCGAGGCTGGATAGGATTCGTCGCCTTTATGGATCTAGGTGTAACAGCAAAAAGCTTCATAGAAAAAAGGTGCTTTCTTACAAAGAACATAATCGATTATGATGATGAAGAATACACCACCTCTAGAATTTTAGGCATGTTCGCTTTGTTAAAAGCAATAGTTTTAATCTACAGCACTTTATTTATTCACTACAAACCAGTGGTTGATTTAGGAAAATGGTCTTTGGGCGTTACAATATTACTCTACTTTAGTGAAACCATTTACTTTCATGCCTCATCGCTGAATCCCACAGTTGTATTTCCATGTGTTCTTAATATCGTAACTTTAGTAGGTATGTTTTATTTACCTATCAAATTGGATATTTGGGGTCTAAATATGGGACAAGACGAAGAAAATACTCACCTATTAAAACAAGCTGGAGCTGCACGTCGAAGAAAACATATGAAAAAGGGGTATTGAAAACCAATATTCCGCTCAAATAGAATTTAATTAAAATTGTGCAAATTAAAAGTAGCAGATTTAGAAAGCGATGGTTATGTATTATTAATGAATTGAATTAATAAAATACGTTTTCTTTAATTGTGTTGCATTAGTTAATTGAGGATTTAATATTCATTTGATACATACTAATTTTAATTGTTTTTAGAAATCCACGTTTCATGATTTATTAGTGATTAATCCTTTAGTAAAAACAGTGAAAATATATATGTATGTTTGGTGCATCGTTTGCCAAATTGATGTAGCCAAAAGGAGAGAACATTTGCTATCTTTTCAATCCAAAAAACTCATTCTTTGCGTTATGTTTTTTTTTTATTAAACATACAATAAATGGTTGAAATATGAAACCCGTGGGGCCGAGAATGAGTTTGGGACTGAAAAAATTGCAAATGATCCCTGTTTTCGGCCTCGTCAATTTGACAAACGATGCATTAAACACCCTGTATTTCAAATAGTGGGTTACTCTAATATACGAGAAGAATCAAGAAGATTGCGAATAATGGGGGTGGTATTTCATATTTATGTTGTTCAAGGAACATAAATATTAAATTTTGTAAGTCGTATCATTATTCGTCATAATATTGTCGATTAAATGATTTAACCTGGAACAACATTTTAAGCCAAAAAATCATTCTTTACCAAGCAAAGATCAACCTCAAAATAAAATGTTATTTAGTTTTGTCTTCACTCACTTATGCCATATTCTCGAGAGATAGCTTTTGGAGTCCCTATTTTATTAAGTGTGCGATATCTTGAAACATTATTTATTTATTTGTTTATTCAACGGTAAAGTTATTAGTTTTAAAGATGTTATAGATTCCGTCCTCTATTCTTATAATTTATTGATTGGATTGGTATAGATTTCGAATGAGTTTATTTTCCTAAAAACATCTCCATTTCACTCGGTTTACGTATTTCTATGAAAATTTATGAGACAAAGGCAGACTGAAGTGTTGAATTTTCGATAATTTGCTTGATGTTTAAGATTGACTCTTGTGTTCTGGTCATCAATGAAGTCACTCTGTTTCATTGAGTTTTTTTCAAGAATATTGTAATTCAGCCATGTAAGATCAGCAACATAACATAATATATGTATAATAGTAAAGCTATACAGTGTGAGTTCGTAAAATGGAATAAATTCATTAAAATTCAGGGGTCTGTTTTTTAAAAAATCGTTCGGACCCATCTATTTTTATTTTTGACTGCGGTTTTTTGATGATAAATTTATGTATACAGGGTAGCCCAAAAACCAGGTATGACCACCAACTCTGTTTTTCCAAATGGAAACATCTTTATTTTATTTCATATTTAGATTCTGCTTAAAATATTAAGTATGTTTCATGTATCGTGTCCTATACCTAAACTCAACAGTTACCGAGATATTGACGATTGAAATTACATATGAATATGGTTAGAATTTTACGATAATATCTACAGCCAAGATATTTTTCAATTTACTTTATTTTACAAATGCTGAAATAAAATAATGCTCTGATCCCTAACAATTGTTGAGCAGTGTATATTACGCCTCTTATTTTAAAACAGACTCTCATAAAAACTGACCCTTTTCCCTTTACCTGGTAAATACCTACAACGCATTTGGTTAAACTTTAATATTCAAAACTAAATAAAATTATAATCAAAGTATTAATTTTGTGAGTAAATTTTATTTCTTCAACAGAATCCATATAAGTTTCTCTACATTCAGGAGAAAGCAAAATGCGTGATAGAAATCTACTGTAAAAATTTTTGAGCACCATAGGATCATGTCCAAAAACAGATTCGCCTTTGTTCCCGTTGTTTTTTGATGAGTTTACTTTTAAATGCTTTAGGTAAAATGTGTATTTGTTCACTGGTTTGAGTGCACCAAGAAAAAAGTAGCCAGTCTTTAAAACAGGCTGTACCTATGAAGTACTGCTCAAGAACATGGCGTTTTCATTAATTTTTTCAGTTTCTTTTGTGAGAATTTTGAAACATAAATTTTTCTTGAACTGATATAAACTTCAGAATCTTCTGCCAGCAAATTAAAGATCGTTAATGAAATAAATCGAAGAACATAACATGACGTTTGGACGATGACAATACAATGAACATTAGTTGTCAAGAGAACGACCTCTAAGTGTATTAAGTAATCCACCACTTGTATAAGAAAAATCCTCTAAATAGCTTGAAATTTTGCACATAAATATCTTCATTAAGGCTCCTACAGACGGACGGTTTTGTCTTAAGATATATACGTCATGTATGAATGTTCATTCAAAACTGTTTGTGTGGATGCAAGAAAAACATCATGCATTTGAATGAATATTTACAATGAACGACGGACATGATATCTGCCCACGACAGAAATTTGAATGATCATATATAAGTTCGCGCGTAAGTTTCAACTTGTGGAGGAGAATTATTTGTCATTCATCAGAAGTGTAGGTACAAAAAATAAAATATTTCTAACATTTGATAGAAATGTTTTGGTAGCTGCCTAACACTGAATAAGATCATTGAAATTTTATGAGCGTCTATAGGCAATGCCAGTGGACGTTTTTGTATAAACAGTTTTGTATGATGTACATGTCTTAAGACAAAAACTTCCGTCTGTAGGGACTTTTAAACAAAACAATAGTGAAAAAAAAACATTTAAAAAAGCTGAGAAGCGAAAAAATAATTTGCTTTGAACGAATTTAAATAAATCAAAGGATGCATATTTGACAAAATATTTTAGAAAGTGAATTTATCTGTAGATTAAACCTTCTACATTTTAAGACATCTTCAAAATAAGGTTTCTATTTGATGAACCGGTTTAATTAGAATATCTGTTGATTATATTATTTTTTATAATCCTATCAAAAATCATTTAATAAATTTGATGGTGGCAGTGAAAAGTTCAGAAGAAAATTAGTATTCATAATGATATGATATTCATTCCACGAGGTAACTTCAAAATAGTACAAAATAGTGCCGATCCCTAATGATTTTGTATGGGAATCACATAGACAATTGTTTCAGTTCACGTCATAACTTCTTTATAAACAGTGTTAAGGACGAAATAATCGCTTCAAGTGTGTTAATTTGTTGTTTTAAATACTACAATTGTGTAATTACAGAGATTAGAACCGGTAAGCTTAAATGACAATCATATTATGAAGGACACATGTACATTTTAAAGGTATGTTAAATAGTCGTCATACATCAATTAAAAGGTTTAAAGGAAGAGACCAACAAATCACTGTTTTATAAGAATTTAAGTTAATTTACTTCTACAGAATACTTAATATAAAGAACCACCACAAACTTATATTTAAAAATATTTAGTAAAAATTAACTTTCTCGAACGTATTCAGGCTGACCCACTGAAAAATTACTAATATTTGTCAGCTTAAGCGAAAAAATTAAAAACCGCTCACACTCGATGATTTTATTTGGAAGATGGTCATGTTTTTTTGGTATTTTCAATCTCGTAGCTCCAACCGCTAACTGAGGAAAACTTTTAGCCCTGAAATCTTAAATGCTAAATATATCATTTTGAAAAGCGTAAACTTTTTAACGATACATAATTTTTTATATTTGTCTACAAGGAACAATGTCAGAAAGTTCGAAGTAATAAAACTACCTACCAAAAGTTTTAGTTTATTATATGTTATAAATATCCACCAGTAACTTCTATGCACTAGTAGAGACGTTATTTAAAATATTTTTTAATGTTTTTTAAAATTGCCAGCGTAACTTGATTGCATTCATTAATAATAATTCGTGGTCGCAAATCTTGTAAAGACTCAGGTTATGTTGCATGTAGGGTTGCCACCTTTTAGAATATGAAATAAAGTACATATGGATATTTTCGAGGAAAAAAAAAGTACACTTCAAAAATATAAAGTACAAAATTATTTATTATTATTTTTTACATGCTTTCCATATATATTTTTTATTGCTTTTAGCTATATTTAATAAATGTTTATCATTTCTAAACGTTTCTAAGATTTCTGAACAACCAATATTTAAATTCATATAAACCAATAGTTCATTTTTTATTAAATTTAATGATGCTTTATTCCTTTCCTCTCGCCATTTTATATTCATGACAGAAAAGACTCTTTCTATAAATGCTGATGTAGCAGGAATAGACAAAAGGTATGAAATGATTTTTAATAAGTTTGATAAGTCTTCGTAATTATTAAAAATATGATGCCATTTTTTGGCGGTAGACATATTTTTAAAATTTTCAGAGTCATTTAATGGTTTAAGCAATTCATTGACAGTTGTTATTTCAGTATATAAATCATCCATATTTGGTTTTAATTTTTGAAGACTTAAATTTTCAATAATATTGCATATTTCTTGGTACTTAATTGAATTATTTAGGCTTAAACTACTGAGAGGAAATAACCAGTTACAATTATTAAAATTAAATCGTTTTTCTAAATATTGCAACACTTTATCCATAAATACTAAAAAATTGTCTTTACATTTTTCTGTTAATTCTGGAGAAGATACCTCAAGTAAATCTAATAATCTCCCTGTTTTGTAACCAAAAAATACATCCGTTTTTCTCTGAACAATATCTCTTTTGAGAGAATTCATTATATTAAACAAGTCCAATATTGTGATTAAGTTACCCTCTAAACATTTTATAGTTTTATTAAATACATTTAAAATATGACTACTAAAATTCAAATAAATTTCAATTAAATCATTTGTCTCATTAATCATTAATATATTTTGCAAAAGCATTGGACAATCTTCTCCCAAATTAATAAAATAATCTCGAATAATATTCCAATTTAATAAAACTGTATCTATACATGGTAATAGAGAAAGCCACCGAGTTCCAACGTGACGCTTTAGTTCTTTAAATTGTCCTCCAACAGTTTCTATCAATGTTTTTAAAGTTTCTCTTCTGACAGCAGAATGACAAAAATGACTATAAATTTTTAGTATAATATTTTCAATGTCATAGGTTAAAAAGTTCATTGCATGCTTCACACAGTTGTGCACTATGTGTGCATGACAGTTTCCTTTAATTAGGTCTGGAATTTCATTTTTTAAATTTGTAAATAATGAATGATTTACGCCAAAATTAGAATTAGTGTTATCAGCACTAAGACCAGATATATTTTTTAATGGTAAGTTTAAAGATTCCATTGATGCTTTTATAGCATTGTACATACCATTGGAAGACTCGTCGCTATTTTCATAGAAATCTATTAATTTAGTTTCAACACCATTCTTTGCAGTAAAGTACTGTATAACTAATGGGAAAACTTTTATATTTTTTTTGTTAGAAGCATCAGTTTGTATGCAATAAAACATATTTTTGGTTTTTAAATCGTTAAGTACGCTTTGAACAGCATATGGCCCTAATACTTCCGTAACCAAAGCTTCCATTTTCGTCCTAGCCACACGTATGTTTGAAACTATTTTGGAATCATTATAGATTATTTTATTTAATTTGTTAGTGCAGTCCATGCTATTATAGGAAATATTGTGCTTTATCGCATGATAGGTAAGGGCTAATTCAGTAGCAGTGATAATTTCTTGTTCCTTGCATAGTACATTTTTTGACGAAGTAGCAGCTCCAATAAATGTATCAAGTACAGCTGATGTTTTCTGTAATTTTAATCTATTTATGTGCTGTTTCGTTTCTTCGTGTTGCTTAATCTAGAAACAAAATCCCATACACATGCAGCATGCTATTAATACCAAAATTTCACCAAAAAATCTATTAACAAATATATACCCTATTCATTCCTTTATTATGCATTCAAATGAACATTATATCAAGAATATAATTTAAGAAACTTACCTGTCCTATTCCACCTGACGCAATATTGAAACTCGTGTCACAAATTTGGCATTTGGCAGATGTTTCTGAATTGTAATCATGTGTTAACCATGTAAAAGTTTTCTCCCATTCTTTTCTATACTTTTGCAATCTTTTCTTCAGCTTTATATTTGTATCATCTTTAATTTTCCGCTTTTTCACTGATAAATTCTCCATATTTCAAATAATCTTAAAATATTTGTATAAACGTAAAATTCTTTAAAACTTTAATATTTTTTTCTTTCAATAGAGCTACTTTTGCATAAATTCTATAAAACTAAATAATATTAAATTCTGTGTCCAGAAAATATGTATATTAAGTGCTATAAATTAATTAATTAAAGTAACCTAGACAAGGCATAGATTATTCATGTTAGTTCGTTTCATCCTTTTATTTTTTCACATTTTTCTGCATCCAGATTTTAACGGTTTTTAAAGATTATTGTTCAAAGTACTTACCTTAGGTTTTAGCAACAATTTTTAATATTAAAGACTCCAATATCGAGAAATCACTCTATAGTAATTAAC
This sequence comes from Hypothenemus hampei, assembly GCA_013372445.1. NCBI lineage: Eukaryota > Metazoa > Arthropoda > Insecta > Coleoptera > Curculionidae > Hypothenemus > Hypothenemus hampei. The sequence continues at coordinate 43,088 of JABRWK010000163.1, read as the reverse complement.
AAATAAATATGTTTTATTAAAACTTAATTATGAAATTGAATAATAAGTGTTAATTAATAAAACAACTAATCGTAACAAGGGTTCGTTTGTTAATGACCTCATTGTTCTTTTTATCCGTTAAAATTACCGCGAAAGAACACCTGTCAAGTCTTCTTCTCCTTTTCTTCTTTTTGACACCGTAATAAGATTTTGACAATGTATCACCACAACTTCAAATGATTCATAAACTAATCTTTTCTCAAAACTAAAAAATAAAGTATTTTTGCGTACTTTATTATCCTCATAAAGTATAAAGTATTTTTGTTGCAAATAAAGTACAATACTTTATTATAAAGTACGGGTGGCAACCCTAGTT
>JABRWK010000163.1:11360-27531 GCA_013372445.1 Hypothenemus hampei | reverse complement strand
GGACTAGATATTGGAATGTGCGTACAATCTATACATCCTGTTACAGCAGGAAAGTTTGCTACGTTCCAAAATTACGTAGTATTTCGGCGCTGAATTTGTGCGGTTGCCGGTAATTTAACAAAATTAACCAATTGTTCAGCAAATATTATGGAAACTTTTTTGATAATAATGCTAACAGATTGTTGGCTAATTCCTTGCAGATCTCCAATAACGGCCTACATTGATTTTCAGGGAATATTGGAATTTATTTTCCTAGAGTAAAAAGTATAACCCACCTAAAAACTTGCTGTGGCGTAATAACGCAAACAAGTTAACAAACATATGAATGGAGGAATTGGTAACCCTCGATTATTTAATTTTGAAAGTCTTGGTTGTACTAAAGGTAATAAAACATTATATACAATTTCTTTAGTAAATCTATAACGCCTTTTAAATTGGTGATTATCATAAATTTCGAATGGATTGGCGGCATCGCGTATATATCTTTTTGGGGCTCGTCTATTTACATTTTGCATGTTATCCACTAATTCTACAAATTCTTCAAGGTCCTCTTGATAATCCATATTAAGTAGTCTAACACAAAATACCAGAAAATTAACAAAAACATCAAATATGACAGCCGTGCTTGAGACATGTCAGTGGCTAGCTTGAGCATTACTCAAATTTTAAATAATCTTGAGATTGACAATGGAGACGAACTTGACTTGAGTCCGACTTGAGTCTTGACTAAGCCAAGACTGGACTATAAGTACGGGCATAAGGCTTTTTAGAATTGTAGAATAGTAGTTACCAAAGAAATTTGATCAATTCAATTTATATTATAATAATTATCATAGGGTCTATATGTTAGAATTACCTGGTGTTTCTAGCGGTTCACGTGCCACCATCGTATCCAAAGGTTAGATACTTAAATTAATACTGCAACATCCACTTGCAATTAGTTTAGGAGTTGAATGAAAATAATAATGATTGCTGTTTGGAATTGTATGACATAATGAATAGGTAAATCAACACTGACCAGAATTTCGTTTTTAATATCTGCTTTTTATGTGTTTGCAGAAATTTTCGGAGATCGCATTGTTCGACTATTTTTTACCTAAAAATTTGAATTATTAAATGTATTAGGATTTATTAAAAACCCACTGTTTATCCACCTTTGAAAATCATACTTGAAGAGAATGATCGCTGCCAAGAAGACAACCTAATCTTGTAAGAGATTAAAGACAACAAGTTGGTACTTTTCTACATTATGCGTTGTTCGTTAAACAATTCTTAGATAACAATGTTCCTGAATAATGAATTGGGAGTAGAGTGTATTGCACATTCATCGGATTTGTCATCGTTGGACTTTTTTCTATGGAGACATCTAAAGACAAAAATCTATTCTATACAACCTAAGTCATTACGAAGTTTGAGAAATGAATTTAACGAATGCAATCAAATTACATTGGCAATATTACAAAATATTAGAAAGCATTTTAAGCAATTCCTCTACTAATGTAAGGAGGTTGATGGTGGACATTTTCAAGATTTACTAAACTAAAACTTTTGGTAGGTGATTGTACTATTTCCAATTTTTTAACGTTAATATTCGCAAACAACTCATCCACATTTATAAAATTAGAAGTCGCTGTAAAAAGAATTTCACGCTCTTTAAAATGATGTATTACTCGATACCACATTACATTTGAAATGCAAAAGTTGGTTAAATTGGTTGAACATTAGAAATATTAAAAAATGTATCTCCTCCAACATAAAATCTACTCTCGAGTCCGAGTGTTTCTTCATTTTTTTTTACTAATTGTAAGCTGAGAAATATTAGGTGATAAGTTTTTTACGCCACACCCTGTATTTATTAGTGGCATTGAACCTGATACTACACTGATGAGTGCAAACAGACTTTTTAACATTTCCTCATTTTTTTAATTAGCTTTAGAAGTATGAAAAATAGTCACAGAACTTGTACCACTTTTTGGAAAACTAGAAAGTCGCTTTTCCTAATTCTGTAAGTAGTAGGAATTTGAATTTCCATTACGTATTCCAGGCAAAATCACAGAAAATTAGTTTGTTAAAAAATCATCAAATTAAAAGTGGGAAAAATAGCGATAGGGAACGTGTCCGAGTGCATTGCACACGTCTCCGGAACGGAAAAATTTTATGTTCCCCTATAATTCAAAATGAAAGGGTTTAAAGGGCGGGCCCGAAAGTTGTACATTTTCATTTACGTTGGTCCATCGTGTGAACGAGTTTGCAAATTGAGATTTACGAGGGCATCAAATATTTTGCATAAAAACTGTGATGCTATTTGTGTATGAGATTTTTCTCCAATGGTGGCCTCTTTTCTCAAGGAGGTCTCATTTTTAGAGAATTTTAAAAAAATACATTTTATCTAATGGGATTTAAAAGTATCCAGAGAAAAGATGTGAGTCGGAAAAGGTAAAGTAAGTAACATGGCTGGCACTACTGTTCGTCACTCTAGGGGGACGAAGAGAAGAGAAAAATGTATGACACGACGTAATCTCTTATTATTTGGCTTGATGCCAAGAAGATCTATAAGAAACGTCCGGAAAGTCGTTTTACGGTCAAATTAAAATAGTCTTGACATGTAGGTATTTTTAAAATTTAATTAACCGTTGAATAGTTTATCGTGTTGAAATTAAATCAATTTTTATTTAAAAAAATATTTTTTCTTTACGGGTTGTATTGAAAGTGATAAAATCTAATATAGAAGTTTTTGATATATGGGGAAATTTTTTCTAACAAAAATGTTGTTCATAACAATAAAAATGTCCTAAAATAATTAAAATTTGTGAATGTGAATGAGTAATTATATATAATGATGAATTGATTTAAAAATAATTATCAATGAATATTATGACTGCAAATTAAGACAAACAAGGACTTAAAATATAAGTATTTTGTATCCGTTTCATTTAGGTAATGTGGATTTGAATTTTATTTACATAACCCCGTCATCTTGTATCTAAAAAAGCAATAGTTGTAAATAAATGTTACATACCGTCGGTTTCTACATGAAGTGACATAACTAACAAAAATAACAAGATCGAATAATACTTTTAAAATAATTTATCTTGTATGCTTACATACACTCACGAGGTGGAGTAACTATAGTCTTTATACTTTTGTTATAAATGTGTATAAATTTGATGGCCTATTTGACAAAATAAGTATTCTTCAGACGAATTGGCGTAAGTGAACCTAGATCGGTTTAATTGAACTAACAGCAACTAATTTGTAGTGTGTAATTCATGTATACAAAGGGTTTTACCTAAAATAGCACGGGCTGTACAAAACACATGACATAATCTTTTTAATAAAAATTTGGCGATATTTAGAGCTACGGAATCCATAATACAAAATTATTTTTGACTTCTCCAGATGTACCAAAAAAAAAGCCTTAAACCAATGTATTTTCTAATGAAAATTTGTATACAGGATGGACCATTTTAATCTATAATGGGGAGTATCTTGGAATAGGTGTGAGATACAGGAAAATATTTTAGACAAAAATTGTAGGAGACAAATGGGATCAAGTAATGGTACCAATGATCTTGACTTTCAATGTCATTTCAAAGTAATTTCAAGGACAACGTTTTTTTTCCAAACATCTATTTTTTATTGCATATTTGGATTCTACGTATGTTTCATGCAACTTGTCCTATATCTAAACTCAACAGTTATCGAGAAATTTACGATTGAATACATATCACGATGAAATTCAAAGAAGAAAAAAATTGTTTTTTAACAAATATTAAAATGTGCCCTATTAAGTTCTTGACATTGAACAAGACTGACTTAGAATTATTCCAAAATGGTACATATCATTTGAGGTGGAATTTGTTAAATTTCTTGTGGAATTTTTTTTAATTCTTAGGGCATGTTACATGAAACATTCGTAGAATTTTACGTAAAAACCAAATATGCAATAAAAAATAGGGGTTTCCATTTTGGAAATAAAAGTTGTCCTTGAAATGATTTTGAAATGACATTGAAGGTCAAGACTATTGGTACCATTACTTGATCCTCTTTGTCCCCTACAATTTTTGTCTAATATATTTTGCTGAATTTCATACCTATTCCAAGGTACTCACCATTGTAGATTAAAATGCTCCACCCTATACATAAACTGACCGGCAAAAAAACCGGCCACCAAAAAAATGTTAAAATTAATACCTCATTTTTGCGCAAACCACTGGTAGGAATTTGATAATTTTTTTAAAATTGTAACCCTGTTATGGGTGAATTTCCTCCAGTGAGGAGATGCCCAAGAAATAAAATTGACATATTGTACAAGACGTGTAAATAGTGTCATGTTTTCTTCATCAAAATTTATCATCTTCTGTGGGCAATACAAGGTATCTCAAGTATTCGCAGACCATGCAGTGATGTAACGTGATGTCTAAAGAGTATTTTGTTTTTTTAATCGTCCCCCTATCTTGTACCCTTCCAGAGATATTCAACTTTTTCACATTTCAATATCATTTTACATATTTCACATGGATTTTTAAATGTACATTTTTCGCGGTATTTAGGTTTTTAAAAAATTTAGATGTTTAATAAAAATTGAATGACAGTAAAACCATGGTATTATCTAGCAAGTTGTAATCATGTACATGTACATATTTTAAAAGTGAAATCGGCTTGTAACTGTCAAAACATTATACAGTATGGTAACTTTAACTGGAATAAATTCGGTATCTAGGTAGCATTCGATTTTTACAAAAATTGCTTAAACACTTAATTTTTATTTGCGACTGTGATTTTTTTGATGATAAATTCATGTATACAGGGTGGCACAAAAACCAGTGAGAACCACCAACTTAATTTTTTTAAACGGAAAAATCTATTTTTTATTTCATATTTGGATTCTGCTTCGAATTCTCAGTATGTTTCTTGTAACATGGCCTATACTTGAACGGAACAGTCATCGAGAAGTTTACGTTTGAATAGATTTCAATATACCTGAAGACGTAAGGCTGAAATAAATTGATTTAACACGTTCGCTCCCACGTGTCACACATATGTGACATAAGTATGTAATGCAAAATTGCCTCAAGTCAGATGTGTGACATGTATGATCAGCATTCAAATGGTTAAAAGGGTTTTTGTTTACAATTTATCACCTCAATTCCTAGATGTCCAGAGTCACATCTTTGTGACGCAGTGTTTTTTCTGAGCCATCGTTTCCCTTATATGTCCCTTGGTATACTGATTTTTTTCCCGATATATTCTAAGAAAATTAACCGAATTATAACGTTGGGATGTTAGCCGACATAGCAGAAAATCGCGTGGGAGCGAACGTGTTAAAATTCAGGAGTTCATTTTTGAAAAACGTTGAGGGACGTCGATTTTTACTTTTTAGTAGAGGTTTTTTAATAGTAAATTTATGTATACAAGGTAGCCCAAAAAATCAGTAAAGATCATCGCATCACCAACTTCATTTTTTGAAATTGAAATAAGTATTTTTTATTTCATGTTCGAATATTGCTTCAAATTCCAAGTATGTATACAATATAACACACAGGATGTTCGAAAAATAAATTTCAAAGTAATTTAAAAAAAAATTATATGAAATTAGTATAATATAACATGTAATTCCAACTAACTAAACCTAATTATAAAGTTATTGATTTAAAAAAACTGCGTGGTATTTTATTTTTCAAGCAAGTAACAGAGTAATTTTATTTTATTAGTTTATGTGTTAAAGTGTATATTATGGTGTGTTTACATAACATATAAAACATACCTGAAATTTGAAGCAGTATTAGAAAATGAAATAAAAAATACTCGTTTCGATTAGAAAAAATAAAATTGATGGTCGTTACTGATTTTTGGGCGGCTCCGTATACATGAATTTACATAAAAAAAACCTTTGCTAAAAGTAAAAATTGACATGTCTCAGCGTTTTTTCAAAAAATGAATTTCTGAATTTTAAATTAATTTATTTCAGCCTTACGTCTTCAGGTATATTGAAATCTATTCAAACGTAAACTTTTCTATGACTGTTCCGTTCAAGTATAGGTTATATTACGTGAAATATACTTAGAACTAGAATCAGAATCTAAATATGAAATAAAAAGTAGGTGTTTCCGTTTGAAAAAATGAAGTTGGTGGTAATTACTGGTTTTTGTGTCACTCTATATACATGAATTTATCATCAAAAAAACCACAGCCACAAATAAAAATTGACGTGTTTAAACAATATTTGCAAAAATCCAATGCCACGTAGATACCAAATCTATTCCAGTTAAAGTTACCACACTGTATTTTTGTTATTATTGGTTTAGAGGCTGTTTAAATTTAAAATTTTCAAATTTCAAACATGGTCAACTTGATTTTTTTAAATGGAATTATATATTTTTACTACAAGACCTATTGTAAAATTCAGTTTCTAGAATTTTTTAGTTAATGAACTATAGGCCCTAACTATATTTGTAGCCATTTTGAAGATACATATTTTTTTCTGTCACTTGAGTCACTTGAGGTTATTTAATTTCTTAAATGTAAAAATTATTTAGCACATTTTACTTAATGTTCATATTTAGCTAAATAAAATTAACCTGAGAAATGTCGCCGTTTTAAGAATATAATATTAATCTTGAACACATTTACTATTTACAAAATTATATTTTTTATCTTTATTATTTTTTTTCATTTTACTTTTTAAAATATATTATGGAAAATTTTGAAACAACAAGTATAATGTTAATATACAAGACGTAGGGTAGGTAGTGGGGGATACGGAAAAGGGTATTAAACGAAGTCACTCTGAATCGATTTAGCCAAACTTAAGATTATAAGAAGTCTCATAGTTTTTCAGGAATTTGCGTTTTTATGATTTTTTGTATTTTTTAATACGGTCTGCATATTCTAATTAAAAACAATTAAGTAACAACTGTAAACCTAAACGCTGTGTCACTTTTAATCTAGAACTTTGATGGCCCTCATCGAGTAACTGCTTAGTTAAATAACATGAGTCATTAAAAAAATATTCAAGCTTTTGTGTAGGACAGTCCGGTTTGTATACAAAATTATGATTATTAAGTTGCAAGAAAAAGTAATATGGATGTCTTTTTAATGATTTAAATTATTGTAAGAACTAACCCATACAATAGATACTCTAACTGTCGATAATAATAAATGCACATAAAAGATTAAATGATAACTAAAAAAATAATACATAATATATAGGTATTATAAAATAATATTTTATTTTTCAATGTAAAAAAAAAATATCTGTGGACTTCTTGGTAGACTTAAAAAAAAAAGATTAAATGGTCACATGAAATTGCTGATATTTGAACAGGAGATTCAAAATAGAGACCATTTAATTGCTATAATTAATCACGCTACCCACTAAATTAAACGAGAAATGCGACTCGGTATCACCACAACAGAAATGAGGAGTAGAGCACGTATTCAGAGTGGTGGTTCACATTTTGAACATAATAAATGAAATTATTAATGATTCATTTCTCATTCTTTTTAATATTTTTCTTTTTGTCAAAGTCAACTAAGAAGTCCCCGGGTATTTCCTTTCTTTATGTTGGAAAATAAAATATTATTTCATAGTACTATGTATTATTTTTTTGGTTCTGACTTAATCTTTTATGTACATTTATTATTATTGACAGTTAGAGTACCTATTATATGTAGGTATATATTAGTTTTTGCAATAATTTGAATCTTTAACAAGATATTCATATGACTTTTTATTACAACTTTGTAATCATAATTTTGTATACAAATCGGACTAACCTGCACAAAACTTTGAATATTTCTTTAACGACTTATGCCATTTAACCAAGCAGTAACTTGATGAGAGGCACCAAGGTTCTAGATTAGAAGTAGCATGGCGTTAGAAGGTTTATTGTTATTTAATTGTTTTTAATTATAATATGCAAACTGTATGAAAAAGTACAAAATATCAAAAATCGCAATTTTCTGGAAAACGGTGAGACTTCCTATAATACTAACAAGGGAACCGTCCCAGGTGTCCCCCCCGATTTGAATAAAACGTCGTACAAATATAGTACGATGAAAAATAATCGATACGTATTTTTTTTAGCGGCCGTCGTCAAGGTTTAAGGATGAAAGGTTGAAGGGTAAGGGTGAATCTCACCCCCAAAATTTCGCCAATTTTTCGTTTTTTGGCGATAACTTTTGATCCCGATGAGGTAGAACAACGAGAAAAAAAGCAAAATGATCGTCTTTCAATTCTCTATCGATTTGTGAAACTCCGGAAAAGGTATCTTTTTTCGTTTTTTTTTTCTTTTTTTTGTTTTTTCAATATTAAAGTGTCTTTCGGGACCCGTGGAGCGAATTGAGGTGCTGGGTGGGGTAAACAACTCGCTTCGAGTGTGCTAATTTCGACGTATTTAAAAAAATAGAGTTCCCATAAAGGGTAGGTTTCACCCCTTAAATCTTGACGACGGCCGCTAAAAAAAAATACGTGTCGATTATTTTTCATCGTACTATATGTTTCATAAATTTCATTCAAATCGAGGGGGGACACCTGGGACGGTTCCCTTGTAAGTTGGGCTGAATCGCTTCAGAATAACCTCCGCTAATACCTTTTTCAGTATTCTACACTACCTGCCAAACGTCCCGTATAGAAAGTCAAAACAATAGTCTCTTTAATTACCTCGTATAGGGCAAAATGCTTTGGATGAAAATTGTTCAGTAAATTTTCGCCATATTTCTGTCGACGTTAAATAATCTATTCTTATTATGGGGTCTGGTAAGGAATAGGTACCACCGATTTTCGATTTTTTTTAATAGTAGTGATTAATAGACGTCTTAAATAGTAGTTAGAAAAAATGCGGAATATTAAACTTTATTGAAAAAAAATTACAATTTCAACATTTTGTGCTATTTGTGAAGCTAAAAGTGATATTTTCGGTAGGTGAAGTGTCTTTTGAAACCCGTGTAGTGAATTGGGATGCTGGGTGGGGTAAACAACCGACACGACACCAACACGACATCGAAATGAATTATTCTTTATATAAAAGAAAGCTCTTGGAAGACTTGGTGTGGTTGTCCTCCCCACCATAATTGTAATAGGATTCAGTGGGCACGCTATCGCGTGCGACCTAAATCAGTATTGGATCTAACCAAGTGCTAACCCGGGCGAAATCTCCTGATCGGGTGGAAACGAGGGAGAATCAAACTCTTTTTTTTTATTCACTCCACGGGTCCCGAAAGACACTTCACCTACCGAAAATATTACTTTTAGCTTCAAAAATAGCACGAAAGGTTGAAATTTAATTTTTTTTTCAAGTTTATTAATATTCCACATTTTTTTTTTAACTATTTAGGACGTCTACTATTCGTTACTATTAAAAAAATCAAAAATCCGTGGTACCTATTCTATACCAGAGCCCTTGTTTTATTTGGTGACTTTGGAGAACAGCATTGATTTTCCAAATATAAAATCATATTTTTTTTCATCACTGTCTGAAAGAGTAATTTTTTTTCATTAAAGTACTTTAAAAATTTAACGTGTTTAGTTTTAGAAACATATAAAAAAATTATAAAAAATAAGTTTAAAGTTAATTTATATCAATTAATAGCAATAAGAAATACAAAAAAGTTATAGCGTTCTAATGATCCCTGAATTAACAAACACAATTTTCAGTTATTTATAAGAATTATGATTCATTTAGCTGTAAATTAAAGAATCAAATTTGTATAATTAGTTGGTATGGGCACATGAAGAGGCAATAAAATAAAGTTGGTCTATTGTTTTGTCACCGTTCATTTTGATCAGTACAATAATTGTTTAAGCCGCTGCGTGCTGCTCATATGATTCGCGAAAAGTAATTTAAAGCAGGTTTGTATCGGTGACAAAAGTAACGAGAACTCGTTAAGTACAAAATCCAAATTGAAAATTAGGATCGTTTAACTGAATCTGCTAATTTTTACTGCCAATGTATAGAGATATTTTTAGTTTAGAATTTATTTAATGTATGTTGTATATTATTTCTGTATTTAATTAACCGGTCAATTATCAATTAGTTAGTTTGTCGTTAGGAAAAGGTGACAATGATCAGAGGTTATTAGCTTTTTTTGTGTTTTCTCTGAAAAGAGCTTGAATAGAATAAATTCTTAGGCGTGGAAAATTTAATTTGCCTTTTCCTAATTATGATAACGAGATTGCAAGTTTTAATTTATTAAAATGAATTGTTTACAGATTGATTTTTGGAGTGACTAAAGTGTTTTGTGATTAAGCCCTTGAATTTTAGAGGGACATAATAAAGAGTTGAAACATGTATTGAAACTACTAGGTGTACACTGGATTGTCAACTTACATTCCTAGACAAACTGATAACTTACATATGCTATATTTTATTATGAGAAAATATGAAGAAATTTCTAAATTTAACATAACAGGAAGAAATTTGTGATGACATAAAAATATTCTCATTCGTATTCGTAGTTTGCAAAAGAAATATACAGTATGCAAAGTTAAAACAGGGCTGATTTTTTAGAAAAGGACGCATAGAAAGAGATGGAGAAATGGGAAGGAAGCGATATGCACCTCTGTCTATGCATCCTTTTCTAAAAATTGACACTGTTTTGACTTTGCATATTGTATAAATATTAATGACGAAATGATAGCACATATTTTAAAACTATTGATACATTTATTATAAAAGCACAATTAATATAAGGTTATTGTCTCCCTTGTTCTTAACGACTTTAATCGATGGGGTAATAATTTAAAAAGTTTTTTGATCCATTTCTGAGATAAATTGTTCCATTATTTTCTAAGAGATTTTTTTCAATTCCTGTATATTATTGTATTGTTTTCCAGTCTTGTATAGAGCATGTGTAAATTCACTTCAGCAATGTGCAGTTGTATTGAAATAGGATGAGCGTTTTGGCCAAGCCAACACTTGCATATTTCACAGAAAAAATTCATTACCAATTTTAGCGTTATGAATAGCGTCATTATTGTATTGAAAAATTAAATTTCTTTTCGAGATAATATTTGCATATTTATTTATTTGTTTAGGAATTAGAAACAATTTTGCTATTCATTTTACTATTAATGAATATAATATGAGTTTTGGCATTATAGCCGATATTTTCAAATTTAATTATTACTATTTTCTCTTCAACGACAGAACTGATTTCAACAAAAAAATAGTTCGTTATAAACAGAATTGAAATACGTTTAAAATGAATTGCCACATGACCTTTTTATTAGAAGAAAAAAAATATTGGCGACACCCTCTCGAGGGTGCTCAAGTGACACACGTTCTTTTTTCCTCAAAATATAGTAAGTATGATTCAAATTGAAATACAATTTAGCTGAATTAGATATCTTATACCCTTAGAAAAAATAGTTGGATATGGGAAAACTTAAACGCCATTGTAATTTATTTATCTTTATGTTATTTAGTTGTCCATTTTTATACATATGAAGGGTCCAAGGGAAAAAAACACTCTCAGTCCAAAAAATAAAAAATTGAGAAAAATCAAATTTAAAGTTAACAAATGCCATTTGTTCCTAACATCTAGTGAATAATTTTAACACATCCCTAGTAGAAATCTTTTACATTTTGTGTACAATTACAGCACATGTTTCTATCGTTAGTATAGTTAATGCACAGTAAAAATGTACAGCTCACCTACCTAGATGTCACGCTTTTTTATGCAGTTACTTTACAGAATTAATGTACATTATCAGTACACTTTATACATCAACTTCATGGAATTACTTATATTTCTATATGAAAGTCAGGAAAGAAAAGAACATCATACAAATAATACCAACATTAAATATACAAATTAATTTTATATATTTATTTAATTAATATTTAATTTGTTATTAACATTCAAGAAACAAAATATTGTTGATATCTAATTCCTCCATTCCAGAGTCATTTTCTTTCTCCTGTCCTCCTTGACCATTAATCGCATTACTTATTGTTAACGAGTTTTGGTTCTGAGATACTCTAGCATTATGCCAATCACGTGAGTTGGAAAGAACCCTGCCAAGTTTTGTTATTAATTCCTTCACATCAGTTGTTAGTTTAGCAGCGAGACGTACTTCACATATAACATCTGAAAGTTACATAATTTGTGACATATTATACAACAATAATCCAATTAACGACAATGGAAAAATGAAATTAAAAAAAAACTACTAATTTATAATTTACTTTCACTCACTTTTCATGCATTCGTAAAATTTAGTTCGACTCATGATAAATTTCTCGGGCATTTGCTTCGAATCCGTGAACCTTTTAGCTGGATCTCGATGCAAAAATGTTTGCATCATTGTAATAAAACTCTTTGAAATGCACAAGTCTTTATACATACATGAACGCAAAATCATTATCTACATAAAATGAAAATTAAAATAATTAAGTTATAGAGAAAAAAAAGTAACTCAGAACTTACTACATTGTTCTTCAATTCAAATATATGAAATTCTTCATAATTTGTTAATGGAATGGAAATATCATAACATTTTTTAAGTCTATCTTCGGTGCAAATATTCGTGTTAACATTACTATGATTTGATAGGAGTTGTAAAGATATCTGTTGATTTCTTAAGACGGTTTTCAGACTAATATTCAAATCGACAATGCTCATTGCAATTTTCTCTAATGCTATAAGTTAATTGGATTAGTAAAATTTAATTTCATAGTATAATTGTTTAATTTAAAATTATTTTTAGATATATGTATACAGGGTGGGTCAAATAATAATAAAGCTGTTGGATTTGAAATCATGAAATCGGAGATGAATTTGAATTTCACGATGATCATTTTTGACGATCATTTTAAAGGTTAGTTGGGATTTTTAAATGGGAAATGAACTCATGTTATTCAATGAAGTCATGTCTGCTAATGTAAAGTTTTGTTCGGTTTTTGAATCTCTATTTTTTTTTATATTTGGTCTTCATTTCGAAATAATCGGGGATTTCGTAATATTTGCCCAATTTTAATGATTCCAATAGTACTGGACTTGATATTGGTGGCGTAATAGCTCTTGCTTCACATGTGGTGGTGCTATTGTTCTTGAGCGGTAATGGAATTGCATCCTCTAATGAATTTACAATATCTAGAGTAAAGTTAAATAAGTTGAATTATTAATAAACATTTAATATTTGTATTTCATATTTCTTACCACTGTTTGAAATAATTTTTTTTTTGGGTGAATTATCAGGTAATGAAATGCAAGATGTTTCTCGTGTCATCCCTATTCTCCTTTTCTTGGGCTGTACGTAGGGTTGCCACCCGTACTTTATAATAAAGTATTGTACTTTATTTGCAACAAAAATACTTTATACTTTATGAGGATAATAAAGTACGCAAAAATACTTTATTTTTTAGTTTTGAGAAAAGATTAGTTTATGAATCATTTGAAGTTGTGGTGATACATTGTCAAAATCTTATTACGGTGTCAAAAAGAAGAAAAGGAGAAGAAGACTTGACAGGTGTTCTTTCGCGGTAATTTTAACGGATAAAAAGAACAATGAGGTCATTAACAAACGAACCCTTGTTACGATTAGTTGTTTTATTAATTAACACTTATTATTCAATTTCATAATTAAGTTTTAATAAAACATATTTATTTGTTAATTACTATAGAGTGATTTCTCGATATTGGAGTCTTTAATATTAAAAATTGTTGCTAAAACCTAAGGTAAGTACTTTGAACAATAATCTTTAAAAACCGTTAAAATCTGGATGCAGAAAAATGTGAAAAAATAAAAGGATGAAACGAACTAACATGAATAATCTATGCCTTGTCTAGGTTACTTTAATTAATTAATTTATAGCACTTAATATACATATTTTCTGGACACAGAATTTAATATTATTTAGTTTTATAGAATTTATGCAAAAGTAGCTCTATTGAAAGAAAAAAATATTAAAGTTTTAAAGAATTTTACGTTTATACAAATATTTTAAGATTATTTGAAATATGGAGAATTTATCAGTGAAAAAGCGGAAAATTAAAGATGATACAAATATAAAGCTGAAGAAAAGATTGCAAAAGTATAGAAAAGAATGGGAGAAAACTTTTACATGGTTAACACATGATTACAATTCAGAAACATCTGCCAAATGCCAAATTTGTGACACGAGTTTCAATATTGCGTCAGGTGGAATAGGACAGGTAAGTTTCTTAAATTATATTCTTGATATAATGTTCATTTGAATGCATAATAAAGGAATGAATAGGGTATATATTTGTTAATAGATTTTTTGGTGAAATTTTGGTATTAATAGCATGCTGCATGTGTATGGGATTTTGTTTCTAGATTAAGCAACACGAAGAAACGAAACAGCACATAAATAGATTAAAATTACAGAAAACATCAGCTGTACTTGATACATTTATTGGAGCTGCTACTTCGTCAAAAAATGTACTATGCAAGGAACAAGAAATTATCACTGCTACTGAATTAGCCCTTACCTATCATGCGATAAAGCACAATATTTCCTATAATAGCATGGACTGCACTAACAAATTAAATAAAATAATCTATAATGATTCCAAAATAGTTTCAAACATACGTGTGGCTAGGACGAAAATGGAAGCTTTGGTTACGGAAGTATTAGGGCCATATGCTGTTCAAAGCGTACTTAACGATTTAAAAACCAAAAATATGTTTTATTGCATACAAACTGATGCTTCTAACAAAAAAAATATAAAAGTTTTCCCATTAGTTATACAGTACTTTACTGCAAAGAATGGTGTTGAAACTAAATTAATAGATTTCTATGAAAATAGCGACGAGTCTTCCAATGGTATGTACAATGCTATAAAAGCATCAATGGAATCTTTAAACTTACCATTAAAAAATATATCTGGTCTTAGTGCTGATAACACTAATTCTAATTTTGGCGTAAATCATTCATTATTTACAAATTTAAAAAATGAAATTCCAGACCTAATTAAAGGAAACTGTCATGCACACATAGTGCACAACTGTGTGAAGCATGCAATGAACTTTTTAACCTATGACATTGAAAATATTATACTAAAAATTTATAGTCATTTTTGTCATTCTGCTGTCAGAAGAGAAACTTTAAAAACATTGATAGAAACTGTTGGAGGACAATTTAAAGAACTAAAGCGTCACGTTGGAACTCGGTGGCTTTCTCTATTACCATGTATAGATACAGTTTTATTAAATTGGAATATTATTCGAGATTATTTTATTAATTTGGGAGAAGATTGTCCAATGCTTTTGCAAAATATATTAATGATTAATGAGACAAATGATTTAATTGAAATTTATTTGAATTTTAGTAGTCATATTTTAAATGTATTTAATAAAACTATAAAATGTTTAGAGGGTAACTTAATCACAATATTGGACTTGTTTAATATAATGAATTCTCTCAAAAGAGATATTGTTCAGAGAAAAACGGATGTATTTTTTGGTTACAAAACAGGGAGATTATTAGATTTACTTGAGGTATCTTCTCCAGAATTAACAGAAAAATGTAAAGACAATTTTTTAGTATTTATGGATAAAGTGTTGCAATATTTAGAAAAACGATTTAATTTTAATAATTGTAACTGGTTATTTCCTCTCAGTAGTTTAAGCCTAAATAATTCAATTAAGTACCAAGAAATATGCAATATTATTGAAAATTTAAGTCTTCAAAAATTAAAACCAAATATGGATGATTTATATACTGAAATAACAACTGTCAATGAATTGCTTAAACCATTAAATGACTCTGAAAATTTTAAAAATATGTCTACCGCCAAAAAATGGCATCATATTTTTAATAATTACGAAGACTTATCAAACTTATTAAAAATCATTTCATACCTTTTGTCTATTCCTGCTACATCAGCATTTATAGAAAGAGTCTTTTCTGTCATGAATATAAAATGGCGAGAGGAAAGGAATAAAGCATCATTAAATTTAATAAAAAATGAACTATTGGTTTATATGAATTTAAATATTGGTTGTTCAGAAATCTTAGAAACGTTTAGAAATGATAAACATTTATTAAATATAGCTAAAAGCAATAAAAAATATATATGGAAAGCATGTAAAAAATAATAATAAATAATTTTGTACTTTATATTTTTGAAGTGTACTTTTTTTTTCCTCGAAAATATCCATATGTACTTTATTTCATATTCTAAAAGGTGGCAACCCTAG
>JABRWK010000162.1:164507-175011 GCA_013372445.1 Hypothenemus hampei | reverse complement strand
CCCGCCATACTCACCTGATGTTGCCCCTAGCGACTACCACTTGTTCCGGTCAATGGCTCATGGCCTGGCCGAGCAACATTTCACTTGCTACGATGAAACCAAAAATTGGGTGGATTTTTGGATCGCCTCAAAACAGGAGACATTTTTTCAACGCGGGATCCGTATGTTGCCTGAGAGATGGGGAAAGGTCGTGGCTAACGATGGCCAATATTTTGAACAAGGCACATTTTAGTAATTTCTTTGAATAAAGCTTCAAAATTCCAAAAAAAACCCTCAAAACTCATTTGTACACCTAATAAAAACCGACATCTAATAGATTTTAAGTAAAATAGTATTTCTACAAATCATAAAAAAAATATTATTTTATTTATGCATAATATTTAATTGTTCCAACATTAGAAGATAGCAAATATGAACTTTAAATGGTATTTAGCAACAAAGTAGGTAATTTGCCAAAATATTTGATTGCATACCTCCCAATAACATGTTTTTATTATGCCAAGTTCGTTTGGGCAAAATTTAGATTTGTTTTAATGTTATACCCTGTATTTCAAG
This sequence comes from Hypothenemus hampei, assembly GCA_013372445.1. NCBI lineage: Eukaryota > Metazoa > Arthropoda > Insecta > Coleoptera > Curculionidae > Hypothenemus > Hypothenemus hampei. The sequence goes on along the minus strand of JABRWK010000162.1, from coordinate 174,456 downwards.
TGTGCTTCAATTTTTATTTTGTAAACTACGAATAAATGTATATATGCTATAGCATAAGCCGCTTCGCTTTTATTGAGTTTTTGATGCATATGGCATACAGTATATTACCAGAGATCTCTGGTATTACAGAAAAATGCGATTATTTATTTTATACCAATCTTATAATACAAATACAAATCTATATAATTTACTACAGCAAAAGTGGTTTACCAGTTTGAAAACAAAATCGCTTGCTATGGATTTTACTTTTATGTAGCCGCGTTTTCATCAGTCGCGAATCTTTCCTTTGTCGGCCTTTTCTGGCCACGCGGCTTTCTTTTAATTTTAATATAGGATAATTCATAGGGGTGTTAAGATCAGTAGCAAAAAATACCGACACTTGCGGTGTATCAAAGAAGTGTCGGCACTTATTAGAATTTGTATCTCTATGAACGGCGACTTAGAATACGCGTCAAGTGAATTTTACCCTTAAGCCACTTTTGCTGCCGATAGTAGTTCAAGACTTTTAATTCAAAGTCTATATTGATTTAATATAGCGCAGCTCATTATCTATTCAAAAAAGCATTATGAATCAAGTAATTCACGTATTTGTCCATGATTCATGACTCACAAGAATCGATTCACTGAATCGATTCTTTAAAGTGAGTCGGATTCATTGATTCGAATCTTTGAAAAGAGTCGAAAATCCCATCTCTAGTCTGGTTAAGAGAATATAACCTAATATTTATAATAACTTATTTTCTTATAAATAAATTCTGTACATATAGTTTGATTATTTAATTGTTATAATGAATATAGTGGAATATTTTTCATCATTATCGGACAACCCATATTTTGGAGCAGGTTTTGGACTTTTTAGTGTAGGCGCCGGTGCCGCAATATTACGAAAGGGGTACCAAGCTTCGCTGGTTCTATTTAGAAGACATTACATGATAACGTTAGAAGTGCCATGTCGAGACAAATCCTATCAATGGCTATTGCATTGGATGACTACCAAGGGTGCCCGGCAAACACAACATTTGAGTGTTGAAACCAGTTTTGAGCAGAAGGATAGTGGTCATGTGAAAACTAAATATGACTTTATTCCTAGTATTGGAACACATTTTTTTAAGTATATGTTTTAACTATTTTTATAAGAGATAAGATGTATACAGAACATTTTGCTTTTCAGGTATGGGAGAACTTGGATTAGAGTGGAACGGACTAGAGAACAACATACATTAGATCTTCATATGGGCGTTCCATGGGAAACTGTACAGCTAACTGCATTTGGACGAGATAAAAGGATTTATTTTAATATACTAGAGGAAGGTGTGAGTATTTATTGGGTTTTTAAAAATTTATTTACTTGATTTGTGATAGCCAGGCAAATGGCTCTAAAACAACATGAAGGCAAAACCATAATGTATTCTGCATTGGGTAGTGAATGGAGACAATTTGGACATCCTAGGAAAAAACGACCAATTTCTTCTGTTATATTAGATACAGGAGTGAGCGATAGGATTGTAAATGACTGTCAAGAATTTATTAACAATCCTTCATGGTATTCAGATCGGGGGATTCCATATAGAAGAGGTATGAGTTTTTTATATTACCAGACCACGGATCAATGTAAAACTACTCACTTTTTCAATTCTGGGGATATTTTTAGTTTTTGGAGAACCAAATTACTCTCAGCAATTAACGTATTTTGGACTGATACCAATAATGCGAATGTCATTGTTGCTTACTTAAAAAATTAAGTGTTCCAAAACATATCCGTGCAAAAAGTATTTGTGTTCTCTTGTGGGGTATGAGGGTGCTAAATTTTCATAATATTTTCTATAGGCTTTTTTATATATTTTTTAATATTTTGCAGGATATTTATTATATGGACCACCTGGCTGTGGAAAATCTTCCTTCATCACGGCTCTAGCAGGTGAACTAGGATTTTCTATATGTGTCCTGAATCTGTCTGAACGAGGTCTTTCCGATGACAGGCTCAATCATTTATTGAGCGTTGCTCCACAACAAAGTATGGTTCTTTTAGAAGACATTGATGCTGCATTCGTGTCCCGTGAAAGCACCCCACAACAAAAAGCGGCTTACGAGGGTTTGAATCGAGTAACGTTTAGTGGACTCTTGAATTGTTTAGATGGAGTGGCTAGTACTGAGGCTCGAATAGTTTTTATGACCACAAATTATATTGATAGGTAAAGTAAGAATATTGATTTTTAATGAGATTCGTCGAATTCTTTGATAAATATTTCCCATTAACAAAAGTTCGTCTTACCAATTAATGTTAATCATATAGCTTTGCATTTTGATATTTTTCCTTTAAAACAAAATGGAATTCGCTTCATACCAGTAATCAATTTCATGAAATCTATCTTTCAATTATAGAACCATATTTTCCCTAATAATTTACTATACCAGCTTCTGTAAAATACATTATATATAATGTCCAACAACTCAGGGGCCATATTGAAAACAGTGGTACTATATGTATATAAGAAAATATTAGAAAAAGTTCATACAATCTACGTTCCGTAAATATTTACTAAAAGAAATACTCGTTGAACCTGAAAACTTCTACCTAAAGTACTTCTAAAGACATCAAGTAAAAACCACTTTTTGGCCGTCATATGCAAAAGGCTGTATTTCCCTGCCTTAACTTGTATGAACTTTTTTTTAATAAAGGATGTCCCAATAAGACTGTACGTTTTAATTGTTGAGTAGAAATCATTATTTATTTTACAGTGATTATTATTTATATTTTAATGTATATTGATGTGAAAAATAATATTTTGCAAATGGCTGTCCTGATTTTGTCGACAGATTCATTCTTTTTAGGAAATTTTCAATAACATTTTCACATAATGCGACTCTATTTCGTCTAATTTAAAGCTACATCTGTTGAATTGTTGTTGTATTATTATACTTTATCTGTTAAATTGCTAAATTGTTGGTGTAAATGTCGTAGGTATATAGCAATTTTAGGCAAATAGTCATTACTAATGACTCATTAGCCTAAGCATTTACTAAATGGCAAATAGCAAAATAAATGAGAATGCGCTATTTGCCCAAACTTGCTGTATGTCTACGGCATATACATACATGAGACTTCAAAAGATCCTAAAGAAAATTACCAGAAGGCGTTAAGTTGTACAATTTTTCGAAAAGAAAAATTTTCATATTGTCACGACTATCAGAATTGGCCAGCAAGATCGTGCGATTTAACACCTTATGATTATTTCTTTTGCGATTTTTTTGAAATCTTGTAAAGTGCCACCAAGCTTAAAATGGACTTAAAATCTGATTGGGTGCTAGGGTATTTGTTTAATTTTAGTTCGCATATTTTCCGGGTCCATTGTAAGCTTGGTAGCACTTTATATACGCGAATAATCCGACAACAATTCAACAGTTGAAGTTTGAAATTAGAGAATTACGTAATTATGGAATTATGTTTTCACATGTTATTGAATGAAAATTTCTTTAAAGGAATTAAATTTCAGGCGAATCGGAGCGGCCATTTGCAAACACTTAATCGGAGGCTCTGTTTTATACATTAATATACTGTAAAATAAATAATGATATGCTCAACAATTAAAATGTGTAGTCTTATTGGAGCATCCTTTATTTTTTCATGCAGAAGAACATCTTTCATTATTGCTCCTGAGTTCCTGGACATCCTGTATATACTATAAAAACTTTAATTTATAGTAAACGGTCATTATTTTTAGGCTGGATCCAGCATTAGTTCGACCCGGCAGAGTAGATCTAAAAGAATATATAGGATGGTGTACCCGACCTCAATTGGAACAAATGTTTTTGCGTTTTTATCCGGGTGAAAATGCATACTCTCTTTCGAAAAAATTCGCCGAAGATGTTCTATTTGAAGAGAAAAACGTCAGTCCTGCTCAGGTTCAAGGATTTTTTATGTTTCACAAACACGCCGAACCCACCGAAGTTCTCCATAATTATAAAATGATTTGGACCCTTTAATTTTGTTAGTTAATAGGAACGCATATAGAATGGATTGTAGCTTGATCAGGTTCAACAGTGTAAGATTTAGCAATTTTGTTGCTATGATAATTGAGAATAAATTGAAGATTAGTGTTAGACATTTTTTTTATTTTTCTAATTGCAGGGATTCTATTACTGCAATAATTTGAATTTATTTAAATGTCTCGACAGCAAAGGAAATTGAAATTAAGATTAATGTCTAACTGAATGTCTAATAAAAAATATAATAACCAAACATACAAATAAAAGTAGGCTATAAACTATTAAATAAATTAACATTCTTTAAGAAAGTAATCGTACTCATAATAGAAATGCAGGTAATAAGAGATTTTTTGATATTATCAATGAAATTGTGCTGCAATCTGAAGGTTGAGTAATGTGGTTGATAATGATCAATTGCCAAACTAAAAATAGTAGAACTGAAGACTCCTGGAGGAACACCATCTTGGACAATGAAAGACTCGGATATTTTATCATTGCCTGACTCTTTCTGGGTTCTATCAGAGAGAAAGTTGTGTATAACAGCTAACGAGTTACCCGTGAACTTAAACTCCTTAACTTGTTACAAATGACCGATTTCCGAACTGAGTCAAGGGCACCTTCAAAATCAAATGTTACAGCAACGACATCTTGTTTTGGAGAAAACGTTGTGTGTATTTCTACCTGTCTATTGTATTACGATGTTTGATGTCTGAAACCCGATTGGTTTACGTTTAGTTATTATTAGTTTATTATATTATTATATTCTAGATACCAAAGAAGCAATTTGTTAATAATTTTTTCCAAAAGCTTGCATATAGTGCAAGTGAGACGAATAGAACGAAATGAGTTGACATCTGATGGAGAAATTGTATTCTTTTTAAATTTTTTTATTTTTTTTCTTACTAGAATGATAAACTGACTGCACATGGCTAGACATTCTTGATTTATCCAACTTTTATTATACAGTTCTAAGAGCTTATCGAGACTTTGTGAGGAGAGTTTTTTCAAAAAAATGAATGTTATGTCATCGGGCCTAGCATGGGACGAGATGATATCCCCATGACGCGAAAGCATAGAAAAGCTCTCGCTGTCCTAAGGGTGAATTAAGTGAAGAAAAATATTAGAAACCTATCAGTTTTATACATATATTGAAGTTGAAGAAGAATAACGTTTTTTGTCTTGTTTTGAAAGTGATTACCAAGAACGTTGACAATTCATCATTGCGTTTAATAGAATTTATATTTTAGGGTTTATGTGAGCCCTTGAACTTTTTTGATTTTTAACCATACTTTGCAGGAGTGTTTACGTTTATCAAACTCATGTAGGCGATTTAGGATTGCTTCTTATTCTTCTCTAAAACACGCTTATATTTGGCTTTAAGTCTCTTGAATAATATCCAGTCTATTTCTAGGCGTGATCGATGAAACTTATTCAAAATCCGCTTGCATTCCTTACATGTATTATTTCATCAAGGGACCACTCTTTTACAAAAATTCATTTTGTATGTACCAATATAAGCTGCTCTAACAATACATTCAATCATTTGTTTCCAAAGGGATATACAAAGGAATAAACAAAGGTTTATTGGTATTAATGGCGGTAGATAAGTTATTGGAGATGATTATGGGAAAGTATTTACTGTTATATGTATAGGCAGTTTAAAATATTACATGCAAGTGTAGGGTAACTCCGGTGCAGAGGTCGGCAAAACTAAGATCTGTAGCAGAAAACGTGCCATAGAAGACATTGATTGAAGTAGGTCTGCTGTCATTTATTAGATAAAACATATTGAAACCGTTAATAACATTTTCTATCACTCGATTTCTACTAGATATTTGATGGTAATCGAAACCCCACAGTTCATTTATGTGCATTAAAGTCTCCCACAAGAATATATGGTTTGGGAAGTTGTCTTATAAGCTCTAAAATTTATTTGTCCGAGATGTATTGAATGGACGAGAAATAAATACAATAAATAATTTGTTAAAATTATTGTAACTCTCCTTGGATAAGACACACTACTGCTACAGTTTCCATAGCCGTAGTTATGGCAAGTGATTAAGAGAAAATGTTTTGAGAAATAATCATTTATGTTCCACCACTCGAGCAAAGTCAGTTCTGATATAATGATATCTTCAAAGTGTTTTAACCTTTTTCTCCTCATTCTTTAAGTTCGCGCCTTGAAGACAAAGTATACCAGGAGATTTATCACCAATAACCTGTTAATGAGAAGGTAGAAACCGTTACAATTCCTTTATATAAGAATGAAGATATTTAGGAGAACGTTTCATTTGACAATTGATTTGAACATAAACTCTCATTGATTGATGATACAGGTTGTGCACTTGAGATACTAGCCAATTCTGACTAATCAGAGACTTAACTATTTTGAGTTTCTTAAATAAGCGTGTGCATTTTTGATAGATCATAGAAATGGACAAATGTTGGCAAATAGTTTTAATATTTTTTCTGAAGCCAATGGTGACATCGTAGAGACTTATTGACATCAAAAGTATTCTCAAGAAATCTAAAAAAGTTGTCAATTCATAGAAAAAAATAGGTGATCCGAGAGACTTCTGTTTAATTGTTCGTTTAGTGTCATCAGAAAGTAATGAGTCTGATATAATGTCAATTGTAAACTTTTTTCTTATTGATTTAATCTCCTGTTTACGAATAGAAGATGGAGAAGTTTCAGCATTATCCAAAAGTGTTTCCTTTTGAAAACCACAGGCAGAACCAGAGCGGCTTGCAAAAGTGTCTGGATGAAATATTTTTTTCATCTGTTTACTGGAAGATTGATTGGTAAGTTCTGTAATTTTAATAACCTCAGGAGAGAGGTTGTTAACTATATTTGTATCGATGGTTGAGATATTAACAGATGTAAAGTTCGCAGCAATAATATTGCTGCATCATATTATGATCTATTTGTTTACAAATGTAACATTCCTTTCTGTCTGTAGACAGAAAAATTCAAGGATCAAGTCAATGTTGTGATATCAATACAGAGGTTTGTAATTGAAAATCGTTTACGGATGGAAGAATATAAACTTGTCTTCTGAAACTGGGAATCTGACTATAGTTATCACCAGGAATACTAAGCTTTTAATAAGGAATTTGAGGAAATTGATTTGAAACCTAAACCTTTTATGGCTAATTCCACTACTTCATGTGGTATGGACAGACTGGTGTTAGAGATTATGATCTTTCACGATGGAGATATAAGTCGATAATTTATTTTAGTATTTCCAATTGAGATAGTGGGATGTAAGTTAAATAGCGGTTCTACGGTTTCTTTCGATGATAAATATATACAAATCCTATTGTTGGGAATACATAATATTTTTAAGGCTTACCATGTCGTCGATTACTTTAACATAAACGAGTAGCTTTAAGCTATTTTCAGCATGTAAAACAATTGCTTGATCTTTTTTTAGGAAAAATTGATTTATACACTGTTTTTATCACAGTAGAGTACATTTGACTATTATTCACAGGGTTATTACTACCGCTATAGTCGGGAGGAGCCCTGTTCGAAACATTCATTACTTATCTAAATGGTCCAATGTAATCACAAAAGGTCCATTTAAAAATGGTGAACACGTATTGTGTTTTGATAGTATTCACTCAAAAAGAAGAATAAATAGCTCGACATGATGTAATACTGTATCGCTGTTAACTCTTAACACTCCTTACTTGGATTCAAAAACAATTTAATATCATTTTTGTAAAATTTTAATTTATTTTTATACAATTAATATTTTAAGTAAGTGCTTTTTAATGTTGCAATTTTTAATTTTATCCAAATATATTGCTTGAAACCTCAATAGTTTCTTGTTAATTTTTCAAAAATCACTTTTACTTTCATATAAACTCATTAACACAAACAAAGTGCCACAAGTTATTCATACAAATAATTGTATTTAAAAATGAAAATCACAACATTATCTAAAACTCTTATATGCTATAATGTAATACAAAAATGATCTCACTACTTTACTTTTAATCGAATTGGTTTTCGACTTTGCCTTACATGGAAAACTTTACAATAGTAAATTCGTTTTTTGAAGGGAAATAAATTCACCTTTATGGTCAAATTAATATTTCGACAATCACATTAAGACAATATTTCAGACAGAACCTTCTCTAAATTGAACTTCTTTGGTCTCCAATGCGTCTCAATTATTCCGCACATTTTATCACAAAATTTATCACGCAAATAATGTCAATTGTCAATTTTTGTAGAAAACGGAAAACCTATCTGAAATACCATTAACGAGTAGAAAATAAACTTTTAACACTAGAGTTTTTTCACTTTGTCTTGTGACTTTTCTTTGATTATGGTTCTGAAGGTCCCTGTTGTAATTTGCTTGGTCCCAAGGGTTGACTGGATGTGGACGGACCTGCTACTGTGCTTGGTCCCGAAGATTGACTCGATGTAGAAGGACCGGCTAATTCAATTGACTGCGATGATGATGGTTGGAAGATTTCAGGTATTGTTGTGGTTTGTGGTTTATCTCTTCGGAAAAAGTTCAACAAGTTTTTACTTTTTGCCTTGGACTCTTTGGCCTTCTAGATATTTGCAAAGAACGTAATATAATTAATAATTCGATATTCTATGATGAATTATAATTCTTTTTTGACTGAAAAATCAAGAACGAGGTGTCCGAACACTTATAAATGAGTACCACTTGGAATATGAAACTTATTTCTTTAATTGACAGTTTTTAATATTTGAGAAATTTTAATTGAAGTATAACTGTAATGCAACTCTATTCTTATCTAATAAAATCACATTCTTCATTTTGTTCTGTAATTCCTATACGTATAACCAAAAGAAAGTTATTATTCTATAAAAACTTTGGAAATTATCGGAACAATCAATTTTCTTAAAAACTATTAGAAAATTTCTGGTTGAATTATTCCACAAAGCAACATTTAGAATTTCGAAAAGCATTCAATCAAATATCCAAACACTATAGGTTTAGTTCGACCTTCCGAAGATCGCCGTTAAAACCTAACTTTTTCTCGTTGGAAATATGTACCCTCCATTAACTTTTTAAGTCGGTATATCGATCAATTTTAAATATATAATTGGGTTTCAAATAGGTCAATGAACTAGATTCTAAATTGCAGCTGCAGAAGAATTTAGTATTTCAACATAAATTGCAGTTCGAAGTAGATCGATTCAAAATAAAGTTTATAATCGTAGAAGCTAATTTTTAAAGATTGTTCCTTCAAAAACATTAGTCAAAGCATTGTGATTAAAAATATAGAATCGCTTCTTGTAAATTTGTTCTGTTTAGAAAAAAGTTATACCAGGCAGCAGTGAAACGACTTCATAAATATGCAGGATGTTCCGAAAATACACGCAAAAAAAAATTATGATTTGGCTGAACTCATTTGGAAATAATGCCTCGTTTGGACGCTATTGATTCTCAAAGTTAGATTACCAAAAAACATATTTATTAAGAAAAAAATTTGTTTTTTGACACTGGACTTATTTTAATGTACCAATCATATCTATCTGCACTGGGCAAGTAGTAAGTACTACTTCGCCATCTTCATACAAAAATGACAAGACTTTGTACTTAGTACCTGTATCGTATTGTTTTTTTTTCTTAAGGATACATTGTCTCGTTATTTACGTTTTCGATTCTTTGAGAATGTTTTGTACGAGTACCACTTCACAAAGAAAAAATATTTTTTTTTATCTTAAGGGGCACCAAATTTCAAATACCTAGATTCCATTGTTTCCACAAAAACCCGTAACTTTAACTATATCGATCATTTATTAGTTAAAAAACCTCATTCTGAGCTGATGTGAAACCGTCAAAAAAATGTTCATTCATTTTTATGACATATTCCATGAAATGCGATTAGTGCTTACTTGGACATTTGTTAAAGTATTAGAAAATTGATGTTCGTATAATAAAATAAAATTTTTTTTCTGCATGAAGTCGGT
>JABRWK010000162.1:145846-164476 GCA_013372445.1 Hypothenemus hampei | reverse complement strand
GTGTACAAATAAGTTTTGAGGGATTTACAAAAGATGGCATAACGAGTATTAAATCGCATCGGACCATCTTGTGACTATATTCATGTTAAAGCGTCATCATTTCCCTCCAAAAATCAGAATTTGTCGTTTAGCTGAAGTGTAAACAAGGTGCTTTCTTTGTGCTCTAACAATGTCAACCTTTGTGCCAACAAAACGCAATTTGCGGGAAGCGCTGCTTTTTTGTTTTAATTTGAAGAAAAGTGCAGTTGATGGACACAGATTACTGTGTGAAGCATATGGGGAACATGCTCCATCAATAAAAACATGTGAGTACTGGTTCCGGCGATTTAAAAGTGGCGATTTTGACATCAGCGATAAAGAACGGGAAGGAAGGCCATCAAAGTTCGGGGACACTGAGTTGGAGGAGTTATTGGACCAAGATTCATGCCAAACTCAAGTAGAGCTCGCTGATACCTTAGGAGTGACTCAACAAGCGATTTCAAACAGCCTCAAGGCCATGGGTATGGTGCAAAAGCAAGGAAATTGGGTTCCGTAGGAACTCAAGCCAAGAGACGTCGAACGCCGTCTTTGCATATGCGAACAACTGCTTCAAAGACAAAATCGCAAAGGTTTTCTTCATCGAATCGTGACAGGGGACGAAAAGTGGATCAAATACGACAACCCAAAGCGCAGGAAATCGTGGGGTAAGCCCGGCCATCCGTCAACTTCAGCGGCCAAACCGAATATTCATGACAAGAAGCTACTCTTGTGTATCTGGTGGGATCAGCTCGGAGTGATCTATTATGAGCTTCTCCACCCTAATGAAACTATCACTGAGGATCGTTACCAACAACAACTGATGCAACTGAGCCGGGCATTGAAGGTGAAACGTCCCCAATATGTCAAAAGGCATGACAAAGTCATCTTTCAACACGACAATGCTCGGCCACATGTTGAAAAAGTTGTCAAGGACACTTTGGAGGCGCTTCAGTGGGATGTCCTACCCCACCCGCCATACTCACCTGATGTTGCCCCTAGCGACTACCACTTGTTCCGGTCAATGGCTCATGGCCTGGCCGAGCAACATTTCACTTGCTACGATGAAACCAAAAATTGGGTGGATTTTTGGATCGCCTCAAAACAGGAGACATTTTTTCAACGCGGGATCCGTATGTTGCCTGAGAGATGGGGAAAGGTCGTGGCTAACGATGGCCAATATTTTGAACAAGGCACATTTTAGTAATTTCTTTGAATAAAGCTTCAAAATTCCAAAAAAAACCCTCAAAACTCATTTGTACACCTAATAAAAACCGACATCTAATAGATTTTAAGTAAAATAGTATTTCTACAAATCATAAAAAAAATATTATTTTATTTATGCATAATATTTAATTGTTCCAACATTAGAAGATAGCAAATATGAACTTTAAATGGTATTTAGCAACAAAGTAGGTAATTTGCCAAAATATTTGATTGCATACCTCCCAATAACATGTTTTTATTATGCCAAGTTCGTTTGGGCAAAATTTAGATTTGTTTTAATGTTATACCCTGTATTTCAAGTGTGCTTCAATTTTTATTTTGTAAACTACGAATAAATGTATATATGCTATAGCATAAGCCGCTTCGCTTTTATTGAGTTTTTGATGCATATGGCATACAGTATATTACCAGAGATCTCTGGTATTACAGAAAAATGCGATTATTTATTTTATACCAATCTTATAATACAAATACAAATCTATATAATTTACTACAGCAAAAGTGGTTTACCAGTTTGAAAACAAAATCGCTTGCTATGGATTTTACTTTTATGTAGCCGCGTTTTCATCAGTCGCGAATCTTTCCTTTGTCGGCCTTTTCTGGCCACGCGGCTTTCTTTTAATTTTAATATAGGATAATTCATAGGGGTGTTAAGATCAGTAGCAAAAAATACCGACACTTGCGGTGTATCAAAGAAGTGTCGGCACTTATTAGAATTTGTATCTCTATGAACGGCGACTTAGAATACGCGTCAAGTGAATTTTACCCTTAAGCCACTTTTGCTGCCGATAGTAGTTCAAGACTTTTAATTCAAAGTCTATATTGATTTAATATAGCGCAGCTCATTATCTATTCAAAAAAGCATTATGAATCAAGTAATTCACGTATTTGTCCATGATTCATGACTCACAAGAATCGATTCACTGAATCGATTCTTTAAAGTGAGTCGGATTCATTGATTCGAATCTTTGAAAAGAGTCGAAAATCCCATCTCTAGTCTGGTTAAGAGAATATAACCTAATATTTATAATAACTTATTTTCTTATAAATAAATTCTGTACATATAGTTTGATTATTTAATTGTTATAATGAATATAGTGGAATATTTTTCATCATTATCGGACAACCCATATTTTGGAGCAGGTTTTGGACTTTTTAGTGTAGGCGCCGGTGCCGCAATATTACGAAAGGGGTACCAAGCTTCGCTGGTTCTATTTAGAAGACATTACATGATAACGTTAGAAGTGCCATGTCGAGACAAATCCTATCAATGGCTATTGCATTGGATGACTACCAAGGGTGCCCGGCAAACACAACATTTGAGTGTTGAAACCAGTTTTGAGCAGAAGGATAGTGGTCATGTGAAAACTAAATATGACTTTATTCCTAGTATTGGAACACATTTTTTTTAAGTATATGTTTTAACTATTTTTATAAGAGATAAGATGTATACAGAACATTTTGCTTTTCAGGTATGGGAGAACTTGGATTAGAGTGGAACGGACTAGAGAACAACATACATTAGATCTTCATATGGGCGTTCCATGGGAAACTGTACAGCTAACTGCATTTGGACGAGATAAAAGGATTTATTTTAATATACTAGAGGAAGGTGTGAGTATTTATTGGGTTTTTAAAAATTTATTTACTTGATTTGTGATAGCCAGGCAAATGGCTCTAAAACAACATGAAGGCAAAACCATAATGTATTCTGCATTGGGTAGTGAATGGAGACAATTTGGACATCCTAGGAAAAAACGACCAATTTCTTCTGTTATATTAGATACAGGAGTGAGCGATAGGATTGTAAATGACTGTCAAGAATTTATTAACAATCCTTCATGGTATTCAGATCGGGGGATTCCATATAGAAGAGGTATGAGTTTTTTATATTACCAGACCACGGATCAATGTAAAACTACTCACTTTTTCAATTCTGGGGATATTTTTAGTTTTTGGAGAACCAAATTACTCTCAGCAATTAACGTATTTTGGACTGATACCAATAATGCGAATGTCATTGTTGCTTACTTAAAAAATTAAGTGTTCCAAAACATATCCGTGCAAAAAGTATTTGTGTTCTCTTGTGGGGTATGAGGGTGCTAAATTTTCATAATATTTTCTATAGGCTTTTTTATATATTTTTTAATATTTTGCAGGATATTTATTATATGGACCACCTGGCTGTGGAAAATCTTCCTTCATCACGGCTCTAGCAGGTGAACTAGGATTTTCTATATGTGTCCTGAATCTGTCTGAACGAGGTCTTTCCGATGACAGGCTCAATCATTTATTGAGCGTTGCTCCACAACAAAGTATGGTTCTTTTAGAAGACATTGATGCTGCATTCGTGTCCCGTGAAAGCACCCCACAACAAAAAGCGGCTTACGAGGGTTTGAATCGAGTAACGTTTAGTGGACTCTTGAATTGTTTAGATGGAGTGGCTAGTACTGAGGCTCGAATAGTTTTTATGACCACAAATTATATTGATAGGTAAAGTAAGAATATTGATTTTTAATGAGATTCGTCGAATTCTTTGATAAATATTTCCCATTAACAAAAGTTCGTCTTACCAATTAATGTTAATCATATAGCTTTGCATTTTGATATTTTTCCTTTAAAACAAAATGGAATTCGCTTCATACCAGTAATCAATTTCATGAAATCTATCTTTCAATTATAGAACCATATTTTCCCTAATAATTTACTATACCAGCTTCTGTAAAATACATTTATATATAATGTCCAACAACTCAGGGGCCATATTGAAAACAGTGGTACTATATGTATATAAGAAAATATTAGAAAAAGTTCATACAATCTACGTTCCGTAAATATTTACTAAAAGAAATACTCGTTGAACCTGAAAACTTCTACCTAAAGTACTTCTAAAGACATCAAGTAAAAACCACTTTTTGGCCGTCATATGCAAAAGGCTGTATTTCCCTGCCTTAACTTGTATGAACTTTTTTTTAATAAAGGATGTCCCAATAAGACTGTACGTTTTAATTGTTGAGTAGAAATCATTATTTATTTTACAGTGATTATTATTTATATTTTAATGTATATTGATGTGAAAAATAATATTTTGCAAATGGCTGTCCTGATTTTGTCGACAGATTCATTCTTTTTAGGAAATTTTCAATAACATTTTCACATAATGCGACTCTATTTCGTCTAATTTAAAGCTACATCTGTTGAATTGTTGTTGTATTATTATACTTTATCTGTTAAATTGCTAAATTGTTGGTGTAAATGTCGTAGGTATATAGCAATTTTAGGCAAATAGTCATTACTAATGACTCATTAGCCTAAGCATTTACTAAATGGCAAATAGCAAAATAAATGAGAATGCGCTATTTGCCCAAACTTGCTGTATGTCTACGGCATATACATACATGAGACTTCAAAAGATCCTAAAGAAAATTACCAGAAGGCGTTAAGTTGTACAATTTTTCGAAAAGAAAAATTTTCATATTGTCACGACTATCAGAATTGGCCAGCAAGATCGTGCGATTTAACACCTTATGATTATTTCTTTTGCGATTTTTTTGAAATCTTGTAAAGTGCCACCAAGCTTAAAATGGACTTAAAATCTGATTGGGTGCTAGGGTATTTGTTTAATTTTAGTTCGCATATTTTCCGGGTCCATTGTAAGCTTGGTAGCACTTTATATACGCGAATAATCCGACAACAATTCAACAGTTGAAGTTTGAAATTAGAGAATTACGTAATTATGGAATTATGTTTTCACATGTTATTGAATGAAAATTTCTTTAAAGGAATTAAATTTCAGGCGAATCGGAGCGGCCATTTGCAAACACTTAATCGGAGGCTCTGTTTTATACATTAATATACTGTAAAATAAATAATGATATGCTCAACAATTAAAATGTGTAGTCTTATTGGAGCATCCTTTATTTTTTCATGCAGAAGAACATCTTTCATTATTGCTCCTGAGTTCCTGGACATCCTGTATATACTATAAAAACTTTAATTTATAGTAAACGGTCATTATTTTTAGGCTGGATCCAGCATTAGTTCGACCCGGCAGAGTAGATCTAAAAGAATATATAGGATGGTGTACCCGACCTCAATTGGAACAAATGTTTTTGCGTTTTTATCCGGGTGAAAATGCATACTCTCTTTCGAAAAAATTCGCCGAAGATGTTCTATTTGAAGAGAAAAACGTCAGTCCTGCTCAGGTTCAAGGATTTTTTATGTTTCACAAACACGCCGAACCCACCGAAGTTCTCCATAATTATAAAATGATTTGGACCCTTTAATTTTGTTAGTTAATAGGAACGCATATAGAATGGATTGTAGCTTGATCAGGTTCAACAGTGTAAGATTTAGCAATTTTGTTGCTATGATAATTGAGAATAAATTGAAGATTAGTGTTAGACATTTTTTTTATTTTTCTAATTGCAGGGATTCTATTACTGCAATAATTTGAATTTATTTAAATGTCTCGACAGCAAAGGAAATTGAAATTAAGATTAATGTCTAACTGAATGTCTAATAAAAAATATAATAACCAAACATACAAATAAAAGTAGGCTATAAACTATTAAATAAATTAACATTCTTTAAGAAAGTAATCGTACTCATAATAGAAATGCAGGTAATAAGAGATTTTTTGATATTATCAATGAAATTGTGCTGCAATCTGAAGGTTGAGTAATGTGGTTGATAATGATCAATTGCCAAACTAAAAATAGTAGAACTGAAGACTCCTGGAGGAACACCATCTTGGACAATGAAAGACTCGGATATTTTATCATTGCCTGACTCTTTCTGGGTTCTATCAGAGAGAAAGTTGTGTATAACAGCTAACGAGTTACCCGTGAACTTAAACTCCTTAACTTGTTACAAATGACCGATTTCCGAACTGAGTCAAGGGCACCTTCAAAATCAAATGTTACAGCAACGACATCTTGTTTTGGAGAAAACGTTGTGTGTATTTCTACCTGTCTATTGTATTACGATGTTTGATGTCTGAAACCCGATTGGTTTACGTTTAGTTATTATTAGTTTATTATATTATTATATTCTAGATACCAAAGAAGCAATTTGTTAATAATTTTTTCCAAAAGCTTGCATATAGTGCAAGTGAGACGAATAGAACGAAATGAGTTGACATCTGATGGAGAAATTGTATTCTTTTTAAATTTTTTTTATTTTTTTTTCTTACTAGAATGATAAACTGACTGCACATGGCTAGACATTCTTGATTTATCCAACTTTTATTATACAGTTCTAAGAGCTTATCGAGACTTTGTGAGGAGAGTTTTTTCAAAAAAATGAATGTTATGTCATCGGGCCTAGCATGGGACGAGATGATATCCCCATGACGCGAAAGCATAGAAAAGCTCTCGCTGTCCTAAGGGTGAATTAAGTGAAGAAAAATATTAGAAACCTATCAGTTTTATACATATATTGAAGTTGAAGAAGAATAACGTTTTTTGTCTTGTTTTGAAAGTGATTACCAAGAACGTTGACAATTCATCATTGCGTTTAATAGAATTTATATTTTAGGGTTTATGTGAGCCCTTGAACTTTTTTGATTTTTAACCATACTTTGCAGGAGTGTTTACGTTTATCAAACTCATGTAGGCGATTTAGGATTGCTTCTTATTCTTCTCTAAAACACGCTTATATTTGGCTTTAAGTCTCTTGAATAATATCCAGTCTATTTCTAGGCGTGATCGATGAAACTTATTCAAAATCCGCTTGCATTCCTTACATGTATTATTTCATCAAGGGACCACTCTTTTACAAAAATTCATTTTGTATGTACCAATATAAGCTGCTCTAACAATACATTCAATCATTTGTTTCCAAAGGGATATACAAAGGAATAAACAAAGGTTTATTGGTATTAATGGCGGTAGATAAGTTATTGGAGATGATTATGGGAAAGTATTTACTGTTATATGTATAGGCAGTTTAAAATATTACATGCAAGTGTAGGGTAACTCCGGTGCAGAGGTCGGCAAAACTAAGATCTGTAGCAGAAAACGTGCCATAGAAGACATTGATTGAAGTAGGTCTGCTGTCATTTATTAGATAAAACATATTGAAACCGTTAATAACATTTTCTATCACTCGATTTCTACTAGATATTTGATGGTAATCGAAACCCCACAGTTCATTTATGTGCATTAAAGTCTCCCACAAGAATATATGGTTTGGGAAGTTGTCTTATAAGCTCTAAAATTTATTTGTCCGAGATGTATTGAATGGACGAGAAATAAATACAATAAATAATTTGTTAAAATTATTGTAACTCTCCTTGGATAAGACACACTACTGCTACAGTTTCCATAGCCGTAGTTATGGCAAGTGATTAAGAGAAAATGTTTTGAGAAATAATCATTTATGTTCCACCACTCGAGCAAAGTCAGTTCTGATATAATGATATCTTCAAAGTGTTTTAACCTTTTTCTCCTCATTCTTTAAGTTCGCGCCTTGAAGACAAAGTATACCAGGAGATTTATCACCAATAACCTGTTAATGAGAAGGTAGAAACCGTTACAATTCCTTTATATAAGAATGAAGATATTTAGGAGAACGTTTCATTTGACAATTGATTTGAACATAAACTCTCATTGATTGATGATACAGGTTGTGCACTTGAGATACTAGCCAATTCTGACTAATCAGAGACTTAACTATTTTGAGTTTCTTAAATAAGCGTGTGCATTTTTGATAGATCATAGAAATGGACAAATGTTGGCAAATAGTTTTAATATTTTTTCTGAAGCCAATGGTGACATCGTAGAGACTTATTGACATCAAAAGTATTCTCAAGAAATCTAAAAAAGTTGTCAATTCATAGAAAAAAAATAGGTGATCCGAGAGACTTCTGTTTAATTGTTCGTTTAGTGTCATCAGAAAGTAATGAGTCTGATATAATGTCAATTGTAAACTTTTTTCTTATTGATTTAATCTCCTGTTTACGAATAGAAGATGGAGAAGTTTCAGCATTATCCAAAAGTGTTTCCTTTTGAAAACCACAGGCAGAACCAGAGCGGCTTGCAAAAGTGTCTGGATGAAATATTTTTTTCATCTGTTTACTGGAAGATTGATTGGTAAGTTCTGTAATTTTAATAACCTCAGGAGAGAGGTTGTTAACTATATTTGTATCGATGGTTGAGATATTAACAGATGTAAAGTTCGCAGCAATAATATTGCTGCATCATATTATGATCTATTTGTTTACAAATGTAACATTCCTTTCTGTCTGTAGACAGAAAAATTCAAGGATCAAGTCAATGTTGTGATATCAATACAGAGGTTTGTAATTGAAAATCGTTTACGGATGGAAGAATATAAACTTGTCTTCTGAAACTGGGAATCTGACTATAGTTATCACCAGGAATACTAAGCTTTTAATAAGGAATTTGAGGAAATTGATTTGAAACCTAAACCTTTTATGGCTAATTCCACTACTTCATGTGGTATGGACAGACTGGTGTTAGAGATTATGATCTTTCACGATGGAGATATAAGTCGATAATTTATTTTAGTATTTCCAATTGAGATAGTGGGATGTAAGTTAAATAGCGGTTCTACGGTTTCTTTCGATGATAAATATATACAAATCCTATTGTTGGGAATACATAATATTTTTAAGGCTTACCATGTCGTCGATTACTTTAACATAAACGAGTAGCTTTAAGCTATTTTCAGCATGTAAAACAATTGCTTGATCTTTTTTTAGGAAAAATTGATTTATACACTGTTTTTATCACAGTAGAGTACATTTGACTATTATTCACAGGGTTATTACTACCGCTATAGTCGGGAGGAGCCCTGTTCGAAACATTCATTACTTATCTAAATGGTCCAATGTAATCACAAAAGGTCCATTTAAAAATGGTGAACACGTATTGTGTTTTGATAGTATTCACTCAAAAAGAAGAATAAATAGCTCGACATGATGTAATACTGTATCGCTGTTAACTCTTAACACTCCTTACTTGGATTCAAAAACAATTTAATATCATTTTTGTAAAATTTTAATTTATTTTTATACAATTAATATTTTAAGTAAGTGCTTTTTAATGTTGCAATTTTTAATTTTATCCAAATATATTGCTTGAAACCTCAATAGTTTCTTGTTAATTTTTCAAAAATCACTTTTACTTTCATATAAACTCATTAACACAAACAAAGTGCCACAAGTTATTCATACAAATAATTGTATTTAAAAATGAAAATCACAACATTATCTAAAACTCTTATATGCTATAATGTAATACAAAAATGATCTCACTACTTTACTTTTAATCGAATTGGTTTTCGACTTTGCCTTACATGGAAAACTTTACAATAGTAAATTCGTTTTTTGAAGGGAAATAAATTCACCTTTATGGTCAAATTAATATTTCGACAATCACATTAAGACAATATTTCAGACAGAACCTTCTCTAAATTGAACTTCTTTGGTCTCCAATGCGTCTCAATTATTCCGCACATTTTATCACAAAATTTATCACGCAAATAATGTCAATTGTCAATTTTTTGTAGAAAACGGAAAACCTATCTGAAATACCATTAACGAGTAGAAAATAAACTTTTAACACTAGAGTTTTTTTCACTTTGTCTTGTGACTTTTCTTTGATTATGGTTCTGAAGGTCCCTGTTGTAATTTGCTTGGTCCCAAGGGTTGACTGGATGTGGACGGACCTGCTACTGTGCTTGGTCCCGAAGATTGACTCGATGTAGAAGGACCGGCTAATTCAATTGACTGCGATGATGATGGTTGGAAGATTTCAGGTATTGTTGTGGTTTGTGGTTTATCTCTTCGGAAAAAGTTCAACAAGTTTTTACTTTTTGCCTTGGACTCTTTGGCCTTCTAGATATTTGCAAAGAACGTAATATAATTAATAATTCGATATTCTATGATGAATTATAATTCTTTTTTGACTGAAAAATCAAGAACGAGGTGTCCGAACACTTATAAATGAGTACCACTTGGAATATGAAACTTATTTCTTTAATTGACAGTTTTTAATATTTGAGAAATTTTAATTGAAGTATAACTGTAATGCAACTCTATTCTTATCTAATAAAATCACATTCTTCATTTTGTTCTGTAATTCCTATACGTATAACCAAAAGAAAGTTATTATTCTATAAAAACTTTGGAAATTATCGGAACAATCAATTTTCTTAAAAACTATTAGAAAATTTCTGGTTGAATTATTCCACAAAGCAACATTTAGAATTTCGAAAAGCATTCAATCAAATATCCAAACACTATAGGTTTAGTTCGACCTTCCGAAGATCGCCGTTAAAACCTAACTTTTTCTCGTTGGAAATATGTACCCTCCATTAACTTTTTAAGTCGGTATATCGATCAATTTTAAATATATAATTGGGTTTCAAATAGGTCAATGAACTAGATTCTAAATTGCAGCTGCAGAAGAATTTAGTATTTCAACATAAATTGCAGTTCGAAGTAGATCGATTCAAAATAAAGTTTATAATCGTAGAAGCTAATTTTTAAAGATTGTTCCTTCAAAAACATTAGTCAAAGCATTGTGATTAAAAATATAGAATCGCTTCTTGTAAATTTGTTCTGTTTAGAAAAAAGTTATACCAGGCAGCAGTGAAACGACTTCATAAATATGCAGGATGTTCCGAAAATACACGCAAAAAAAAATTATGATTTGGCTGAACTCATTTGGAAATAATGCCTCGTTTGGACGCTATTGATTCTCAAAGTTAGATTACCAAAAAACATATTTATTAAGAAAAAAATTTGTTTTTTGACACTGGACTTATTTTAATGTACCAATCATATCTATCTGCACTGGGCAAGTAGTAAGTACTACTTCGCCATCTTCATACAAAAATGACAAGACTTTGTACTTAGTACCTGTATCGTATTGTTTTTTTTTCTTAAGGATACATTGTCTCGTTATTTACGTTTTCGATTCTTTGAGAATGTTTTGTACGAGTACCACTTCACAAAGAAAAAATATTTTTTTTTATCTTAAGGGGCACCAAATTTCAAATACCTAGATTCCATTGTTTCCACAAAAACCCGTAACTTTAACTATATCGATCATTTATTAGTTAAAAAACCTCATTCTGAGCTGATGTGAAACCGTCAAAAAATGTTCATTCATTTTTATGACATATTCCATGAAATGCGATTAGTGCTTACTTGGACATTTGTTAAAGTATTAGAAAATTGATGTTCGTATAATAAAATAAAATTTTTTTTTCTGCATGAAGTGGTACCCGTACGAAAAATTTTCGAGGGGTCGAAAACGTGGATAAAGGGCCAGTGTGTCTTCAATAAAGCACTCAATATAATGCAGGTGCCAAATATAAAGTTCTGATCATACTTGTACGAAAACGGCCAAGTACTAGCACATTGTGAATGGACATGAATGAGCCCAACCCCAATGAACCATAACAAGCCCTGTAATAATGAATAAATGCACAGTGAATTTCATTGACATCCATTGAATCATGCTATACATAGATATAACAAAAAAACATATTTTCTTTCAGGGACTGATCATGAATAGAGTATAAAAGAAACACTTTTTCCAAATGACTGTTAAACCATATATGTATATAAAATATTTTGACCCAAGGAATCTCGTAATACCATTTTCCACATGTATTTTCGAAATATCCTGTATGGGATTATAACTTTGCCAGTCCTTTTAAAGTAAGACATATATTGTTATACATGAGAACTGAAGTTCGTTTATCTGTTGTTATATCAAGAAGACATATTTTTTAGGTGTAAGGAATTAATAAGTTTTTCTGTAAGAAATTCTTTTTGAATTGTTCTGGACGTTCTGAGAGCTTCTAAGGAAGAATGTAAGAAATTCCTCTAATTAGAATGGTATTTATTTCCACTGAAAATTATTTCTCCACTCTAAAATGTAACCTGAAAATAAAATAATAATAAGGCGCAACATCAGATTAATGAAGAAGATGTGATAAGGTTTCCCAATTTAACTATTTTAACGCATTAGGTCTCGTTGTACTCATACGGCTACATTTCATATAATTAGGCTGTGGCAACATTCTTATTGTTTTTTTCAATGTCATGTAAATTAAGGTTAATAAAATACATATTATAGGATTAAAGATGAAAACATAATTTCTTACTTCACGTGAATATAGGTGAAGCAAAAAAAATCATTCATTCAAATGTTACAAAAGTCGAGCTACAATATAATGTGACGGCATATACAGTGAGCGGCAAATATATGGAATATATTTAATTAAAAATCAGGTACTTGTTTTTCGGTAAAACAAATGTTATTCATTCGATTGTGTTTTAACCGTTTTTGTTTATTTTAAATTTGTGATTGACTTGTTTTTCGGTCACCCTGTATACATAAATTTGTAAACGGAACATTGGAATTTGAAGAATAATTCGATTAATACACACTTTTAAACTTGAAGGAGGACTCAAATTCAAAAAAAAGTATGTGTTTCCATTTGAGAAAAATATGTTTGCTGTCATAATTTGTTTTTAGATCACCCTGTATACATAAATGTGAAAACAGGACATAAAACTTACAGGAAGATTAAAAAATGAAATAAAAATAAATTTTTCCATTTGAAATGAAGTTGGTGGTCGTAACTGGTTTTTGGGCCAATCTGTATACAACAGTTTACCATAGAAAATCCGCAAAAAAAAATAAAAATCGATGGGTACAAGCGTTTTTCCAAAAAACAAACACCTGATTTTTAATTAAATATGTTCCATACATTTTCCACTCACTGTCTATATATTCTTTTACATATTTCAAGTAAAATTACGTGAATTCACGTGAAATGACAATAATATGTCTTCACCTTTAATGCGTTAAATGTTATTTTATCTACATATTGACGTACTATTGTAAAATGACACCTTATTCTGTTAAAGTTTCCTAAATAAATGCTTGTTTCAGTCAGTAAAAGAGATCAAATTTTGGTTGAAGAATTTTAAACGCCTAGGTTCTTTTGATAGTGACTACCTTTAACGCCGCTTTCTGTTCATCAGTTAGTTCTTCCAAAGGATAGTACATTTTTCCATTAATCTTCACAGGTTTTGTACTCCTGCTAACTGGATAGAAGCGCACCAGTCGCCTTGGCGTTTTGTCAAGGGGAAATACGTAAGCATTCGATTCCTGCTCTACTGGACAAGGTATCTCTTGCGATTTCTTATCTTTAATTTTATCTAATTTAACTTGGTCGTCTAAGGAAATACTTAATCTGTAATTACCAAAGTTAATACAATTAAGGGATGTGACGGCCTAAACTTACATGCACATCAATTTGCGTCCTTTATTGAGCTTATAATAATCTACTAAATTTTTGATGTTATAAAAGGCGGTATCGTAGTCCAATGTGACTAAAGTAATCTTCGTGTCAGTGACAGGTTCACAATATGGCACGGCCTTGAGTATCCTGTGATACACACGTTTTTCAAAGAGGTACGATAGGGTCACACAATTATTACGCGTGAGAGCTCTCCGCAACAGAAAGCACCTGAAATAAAATAAAATATTAGATAATTATTAATGTTAGACATCTAATCTAACTATTAAATACCCTGTTCAATAAATGAAACGTATTTAAGTAGTTGTAAAAAAATGTTCATTTCAAAAGTTTTAATCGGCATTTTCTTTATAAACACCATAAATGTAATATAACAACATACCTATGTAACTCGGGATGGAAGTCCATCATTCCGGCAACGCATTAACCAAGTTGCCATAATACACTATTTGTGTTGTTATATTTTTTAATGAAAACGACAAGGTAAGGTAAGGTCGATTATATCTTGGGTAGGCAGACTGAAGAATACAAGGCATAAAATACTGAATTTATGTTTTTAATGCCAATGTTGACTGTTTTGTTTATTTCCCTTCGTAGTACGGTTATGTACTTATTCAGAAAAAAAAAATAATTAAAAAAGAATGTATTCATTCAGACTTATGTACTTTAGTCTACCAATCCTAGATATATTTTAATAACATACATATATGTACATACAATGTATCAATATGTAGGGTATTTTAGGTTTTTGTCGCAGAATTTTAACACTATTTCAACCCAAGATATTGAAAGACACCTTTTGCGATTTTTCCTTTAAAATTATTATCATTAGTTTAAATTTTGGACTTTTTTTATAATGCTTGTTAACTCGTTAAGAGCTGATGACGTTTTTGACGTCATCTGTTTCTTAAAACGTTGAGTGTTAATGGCGTGAATTTTTTTTTTCATATTTTTTATAACGTTATGTCCTTCGCACTTAAGAAGGAGGTGACGTCAAAAAACGTCATCGGCACTCAACGTGTTAAATTAATTACGCGATATATTTTTACCAATCTCTTTCTGGATTAAAAAAACTTATACAGGGTGTATTACAAAGGAACCGACACAGAGCAGGTGCGTGTAGGGCACTCTATTTGATTTCTCAAAAATCAACAAATTGTTTTAAATTTAACACCCTGTATTTCTAAAACCAAACCATTTACAACCCATGTTTATATAAAATTTTCGTTCCAAAATGTGATTTTTTATCGGCTTTTAACACTATTTCTACCGAAGGTGTTAAAAGACACCTCATGGAAGAAATATACTATACAGGGTGTATTGCAACAAAAAAGATACAGAGCAGGTGAGTGTAGGAGACCTCAACACTTTTTCTTTTTAAGCTGAATAGTTGAGGAGATATTGACTATATGTATACATATACATATGAATTTGGTATATAAATTGTTAAGAAAAGGCTTATATCAATAATGCGTCATCATAATACATGTTTTACTTTTATCCACATCTTTAATTGATAGAAAGATGAAATTGATAGATGCTCAACCAGGGTTGGATGCATGGTAAGACGTTCCTAAAATAGCAAGGATTTTTTTATCTGCAAAGTAAAAACAATAGAATTGACACATTATCATATTTTGTGGCCCCTACATACACATTCTCTGTATTGATTTCGTTGTAATACATCCTGTATAGTATATTTCTTCCATGAGGTGTCTTTTAACACCTTCGGTAGAAATAGTGTTAAAAGCCGATAGAAAATCATATTTTGGAACGAAAATATTACATAAACATGGGTTGTAAGAGTCGTTTTAGAGATACAGGATGTTAAATTTAAAATAATTTGTTGATTTTTAAGAAATCAAATAGAGCAAATATGACAAAAATAAACACTTTTTGCTAATGTAATGGCAGTTTAACAGGATAAAACGAATTTTTCGGCACACTAGATATTATTATTCTAAACTAGCGTGTAAACACTTTATTTTCAAAAGCCATTTTACTAAAAAATGATGTATTCCAACAACCTGACATAAAAGTGTTTTTTTAATGCAGAAAATTCCGACCTTTCAGATTTTTTTCATTAGAAATGTCAAAAATTTATCACAAAAAAAATCAGATCTTTAAATAAAAGCTATTTACCAAAAATTAAAAAATTTAATACTCTGTATCTCTAAAGCGAAGCACTTTATAACCTATGTTAATATAACATATAATAAATATAATATACATTTATGTACATATAACTTTTCGTTCCAAAATATAATCTATCGGTCTTTAAAGTCGAATTACAAAAACCTGAAACACCCTGTATATTAATATATTGATATATTTTAATCGTAAATTTCTCGGTAAATGTTGAGATTAGGTATAGGATATGTTACATGAAACATACTTAGAATTCGAAACAGAATTTACAAATGAATGAAATATGAAATGAAATAAAAAATATGTGTTGCTATTTGAAAAAATGAAGTTTATTGTTATAACTTGTTCTTGGGACACCCTGTATACATGGGTTTACCCCTAAAAAAAACCACAGCCAAAAATAAAAATCGACGGGTCCGAATGTTTTTTCAAAAAACAAGCCCCTCAATTTTAAAATGAATTTATTCCAAACTTTACGTTCTCAGTGCATACGTCTGTTATTAGGTAAGGTGGCAATTTAGCATGGGTCGGAGCACGGGCAAGCCTATGGGGGTTTCGCTTAGGAATCTTTTTCAAACGGGGCATCATTCGTTGTTACCGCAAAATTTAGAAAAACTCATTTGAATTTTATGGAAAAAAAAATGGCAACGAAAATGGATAGTTTAGAGGCGAACTGCACAACAAATTAATTTTTTTTTGAAATTTTGTTAATAAAAAACTCGCTTAATTGACACTAACAAGGGCAATCCAGATGTCGACACCAAATGATTTAATAAATCAGTCATTTTGATGAAAAGTGTAGGCAAAATGTATCGCGTAGGGATTTTGCATTATATACCTACAATTTATGAAAAGCCCAGCTGAGATTTTTCATGAAAAGACAAAATTCATTAAATGACTACGACATAATATTAAATTAAGATAGTGTATATTATAAATTATCTTAATTCAAATATGTCTTTATAAACCAATATACAAGGTGTCCCAATGAAAATTATACGGTCCCATGAACAGTAAATTTAAATGTTTTAAATTTTTTGCAAAAACACGTCAATTTTTTATTTTAGGGAGACGCATTTCGTTGGTATTTTTATCGATTTAATTTGTACGTTCTGGCGCGGATTACAATCGTGTATAATACGCTAACGCAAATCTAAGGAATTTGACTCATATGAAAAAAATAAATAAACAACACCTGAAATAGTTCAGAAAGCCCGACATCATATTGAACCAGTCCTTTATTTTTATTATTGATTGTATGGAGGTTGGTGGTGGAAATTTTGAACATTTACTGAAAATGGTAAAATTTTTATGGTGTAATTTCTCAAAAAATATCAATCCAATTTGAAAAATGTAGATATGTATCGTTGAAATGAGAATTGAATGCTCTTTAAAACAAGGTATCATTCTACCCTTATTTCCATTTAAAATTTTGAGGGTGTAAATTGAATTGGAACAGATACCAATGGAATATGTCTCCCTAAAATAAAAAAATTAACGTGTTTTCCAAAAACCTTGAAACTTTTAAATTTGCTATTTATGGAATTGTATAATTTTCATTGGGACACTCTGTACAAATGAACCATAGAAATAGGAAGTAGTAGATACATACTTTTTTATGGTAAAAAACTAACAAAAGAAAGCCCGTGAAGATCGAGAGCTACTTTACTCTCAAAAAATTCAGGAAAGTTCTTGATATCATTTGTAAAAAAGTAGTTTCTACGTTTATTCTAACGAAGTCTAGTTTCTGAGAAAAAAATTAAAGAAAATCACATGCTATTAATTGCCATCGTTTGGAACATGATTCGGCGGACAGACATGTCTGATTTTCTTTACTTTTTTTTTCTAAGAAACTAAACCACGTAACGATAAACGCAGAAACTACTTTTTTACAAATGATGTCAGGAACTTACCTGAATTTCTTGAGAGTAAACTAGCTCCCGATCATCACGGGCTCCACTTTGTAAGGCAAAACTGAAATTTTAGAGCACGGAGTCATTAAATACAATGATTTTCCTTAAAATATCTGAAATGTTTTTGACTCATTTTTTTGGAGAACATTATTTATTTGAGCTTTATTGATACCTTTTGGGATTACATTTTTAAAAAAGATTTATGGATGTTTTAAAACCCTAATGTGACGAGTTTCTGAAGAAGTTCTCATTACTCTTGTCCAATTCTAGGTAAACTCTGTTTTCAAACTATTGAGGACCTCTTAAATAAAATATAGGTTTATCAGAACTACAAACACTCATACAACTCCAAATTATAAACGAGTTCCCATCATTTTTTGGAAATCCATTTGATTTTTCTCTAAATCCATCGTTACCCGCCTAACTCAAACAAATTAAACTTATTTTAATCCAAGAAGATAACATTTTATCACACATCGTTGCTCTCGACATAACTCGGCATAACTAACAAAATATCAAATTTAAGTTACACCACTATGAAGTGAAGTAGATATAATTTTTCGACTTCTAATATAACTGCATATACAGGGTGGCCCATTAGTGCGATAAAGTACGATATCTCAGTAAATATGCGTTTTAGAAGGAAATGTTTCATATAAAAGTTGTTGGCCTTTAAGAGCTGCGTATTTTAAAAATATTTTCAAGTATACAGGGTCCGCCATAAAAGTGTGGTAGTACCAAGTTATGTTTTTTTAAATGGAACCCCCTATTTTTGATGGCATTTTTGGATTCCTCGTCAAATTTTAAAGGCAGTTTATGTAAACTGTCTTATGTCTAAAATGTACCATTTCCGAGTTATTTACGAAAATTCGAAATTTTTGACAGCTGCAGGCTTCTACGGAAACTACTACTGCAGCTAAACCGCTGCGAATTTAGAAATCGGTCTTCTGGGGCTTCAAGAGGACTTAATGAACTACATTTTTACGTATTAGGATTTGAGAAAAAGTCTTTCACAACC
>JABRWK010000162.1:114649-136960 GCA_013372445.1 Hypothenemus hampei | reverse complement strand
CCCATATCTCCGCCACAGGTGAATAGTTGAAACTGGTAATTTTTTGGATTAAACTTACCGATATGCTAAACTCATATACCAAATTTAGTTAAAAAATCTTAAGCCGTTTGGAAGTTAAAAAATAAAGAAATGTTCTTTTTCTTAATATTTAACACCCTGTATCTCGGAAACGAAGCATTTTCGGACCCATGTTCACATAAACTTTTTTCTTATTTTTAGTCATAGAATATCTCTGTGTATAGCCAGCCCAATTGTTCTGATACACCCTGTATATATTTGGATGTTTTGTTAAATATTATAGCATTTATTTTTCCCTCATTACTATTGCATCAGGTTGTATTAGTAGTAGCATAAAACTTTGAGAAATAAAAACTTTGTGCCAGATATTTCTAATAGGCATAGACGCGTCACACATGTTTCTTCTAATAGAAAAAAGTTCAAACTTGAATTGCGTTATAGTTTGAAGCTGTTACTCTATAGATAGAGTAATGAACCAAAAAAAGAAAGGCTCAGTTGTATACCAAGGCATTAGCACAAGATTTAATGAGGCACACAAATATTTTTGTAACTCTACAAATACTATATTTTAAAAGTCATTTCAAGTTGTTACTGCATTGGTATACTTGCTGTTCAAAAAATGTACCAGAAAAAGCATGTGCAAAATTTACGCCCAAGCACATAACGATTTTTCTTATGGTCTCAATGAAGGCTAACATTTCAAGAACATTTCATGTGCTTACTCGATCTGCCAGGTCTATTGCTTCAAGCTCTCGCTCTGTAAGTGGTAAATCTTTTTTCCTCTAAGAAAATCCTTTTTGTCATGTTTATCACAGAAAAAATGTTGTGGTTGGCTTTCGTCTAATTTTTTTAAATGTGAAGTTTTCGGCATAAATACAATGCAAGTGCAATTTTTTTCAACAAATAGGAAACTTTTTCATTTCTTTTTTTTCGAAAAAATATTAGTTTTCGGTAACGTTGATATTCCTACAAACAGAATAGATATTAATATATTATTCAGAGGGTGTGACGAGTAATAAAACTTAATTTTTGAAAATGTTGAATACTTTTCCATACATTTCATCACGTTTGGTTTAATACTACGAACTGAATTTAATAAATAGGACTTTTGCAAATTTTTACATTTTTGCCTTATATGATTTTCAAAATCGACTTTTATACACTTTTTCTTTAAGTACTCCTTATAAGACATAGTTGAGTAGAATCAGATCTGGCGACCTCGCTGGCCAGTGACAGAAGGCCAAGTCTCGATCGGCACTCCTTCCTTCTACCAGGAAAATTTATATTCGACCAATCTCTTACCTGGAGTGAAAAATGACATGGAGTTTCATTCGTTAATACTGTCCAAAAAAGACTGACCTTAAAATTTGACATAGCACTAATAACTATCTGCGTTTAGTGGTTAGTAATTATGGTAATTTCCTTGCAATCCTAATTTTTTAACGTTTATCTTTATTCTTCCAAGTAATACTTACGAAAACATAAATTAAGTAAAATTTAATTTTCTTATATTAATTATTATTTGAAAGTAAACATTTATAGTTTTTCCTAGCTAGCAAGCATTCATTTATAATACTCTGAGTTCAAATATGATTATTATTCGTGCCGCCAGTTTAATATATCAATATTTTGTTTGTGGGAAAATTAGTTTTAGGAAAAGCAAAATGATTTAATTATTTGGCACTTTTTTGAAAAATCAAACAAAAATAAATTTCCCATTCGTTAAGCAAAATTAGACACACGCAATGTTCCTCTCTATCTGTTGAAATATTACTTATTCAATTCTAAATACAAAATTACACAGATGCTTCGCTTTTGAGTGGACTACACTGTATGTATACATATGAAGGGTGCACGCGAAAAACGATCAAAGTCCATTTTTGACAAAATTTTGTTAAAAGCATAATATTAAATGTTTTAACCTAAACTTTACCCTAGTATGGTCTATTTTGGGAAAAAACCATCACAATTTGTGTATTTAAATGAAATAAAAACAATATGTAGCGTAAAGTATAGGAAAAAAATTAATATTCCACTTTTACTCAATTTGTCAAAAATGGACTCTGATCGTTTTTCCCCTGCACCCTTCATATAGTATATCGTCATAATACAATAACACAAGGTAGGATATTGTACAGGATAGCCTTTTAAATCTAAGGAAATCACTCTCTTTGTGATGTCATTACATAAAGAGAACCGATTTTTGATACGTTCATGTATGGTATCAATTGCATTTATTGTTTTGGCTTCCGTATAATTTTCAATGTTTTTCTTTATATCAATTTTCATTCTATTGAAAGTAGTATTAGATTCGAAAATTTTCTAGTTTGAATCGTCATGTTTAGTGCTTTATAACACGGATCGAGTAATATGTTCCTTTGTCTTTTCTCATAACTCGATGCGCAGTGTTAATATCTTCTTTTATACCTATTTTAACACCAAATAAAGAACAGCACAGGGTTGTATTTTATTCTAGTCTACATTTTTCGTTTGATAGCTACAAGAATGCAGTCTGATAAATTTGGAGTAAATTAGAGTGTTAAGTAAATGTTTGCAAGGAAAACATCAATAATAACATCCACACGTTTAATTTACATAGGTATTATTATTTGAAACAAATCACAATTCAATTTTATCTCAAATTAACATTTTCCTGAAGCTATTAGCTTTTAAATTAAAAAAATAATTATTCTTTTTGTGACATCATTGCGCAGAAGAAAACCGATTTGGGAGAGTATCCCACCTTGTGTTATTGTGTCATGGTACGTTGTATTCGCTGTAAACTTTTATAACTATGGACGTGGCTAAATTAATATGTCGAACGCATTGCTATCGTTTTAAATTGTGGCATTTTGCATTACGAGGAGTGTAAATTTCAGTGTTAGAAACTAAAAATCATTTAAAAAATTGTTTTCATCTATAGTCTCTTTTTAGCTTGACACACTTAGTCTCGCAATATTTTAACATTTTCATTTCATTAAAATGAAATGTTTCATGCAAATAGTCAAATAAATCGGCAAAACTCGTTGGGAAATGACTATTTATTTTAATGTGACCCGTGTTTCGTCATTATAACATCTTTGAAAGTGAAAAGATATTACAGAGGTAAATCTGGATAATTAAGCGGGTGATAGTGTATGTCGTAGCGTGATTTGACCATATTTGGATTAATAATGTACCATTGATTGATATAGATTTCGATATAGATAGTCTTCTTCCATTCTTACGAATAAATATGTGCAATTTCTTTCAATTTTTTTTCTTCTGTTATTCATATTTTTCTGCTGAATAGAAACAGATGTAACTCTTTTCAATAAACAAATCTATTTTAAATGCTAAAGCATAATATACGAGGACTGTTCTTTGTGCTAAACCCACTGGTATGCCATGACTTTTTGACATAAATTTATATTTAACTATATCTATTATAAATTTAAGTGTCAGTATCAGTTTAAAATCATGGAATTGACTAAAAAAACCGTACAGTGATTTTTTTAAATTTCAAACGTTATTTGAATTGTCAAGAATATTTTGATGGAAAAACTTCCTTACTTAGCAGAATCTTATGTTCATTAGCTACTTGTAAACCGTTGGTGCAATGAATTTTAACGTGGTTGCATTTTTTTAAAAGGTGAGTTTCGAGCTCCTAAGCCATAAACGATTGTTTATCAAGAAAATATTAATCCAATTCGGCAAATAAAGATGGCCCTGTACCTATACGGTCTATACAATTAACTCTTATATTGGCGTGAAAGCAATCAACACTATAGGTCTGTTCGAACAAGAATCCAAAACCAGTCATCGCCACGCTGATTGGTTAAAAACGGTTTGCAAACTGTTTCGAAACTGTTTTGACCAATCAGCGTAGCGATAACTGATTTCGGATTTTTGTTCGAACAGACCTTATATTGCACATGTAAAAGTAAAGCGGCTTGTACTCATTGGATATCATACAATTTGATTACAGGTCGAAAGATGAATAGGGCGGAGTAGTGCAAACCTTATCTGGCTCGCTTTAACAATGGTAGTTCCCATTCTTTGGTCTACAATGTAGTAACAGGTGATTAAACTTGGATATATTCCTATGATCTTAAAACCAATAATCGACGATATGGATGCTCGAAAATGAGTGAGCTTCCACAACAGTGGTTCGTTAAAAAGGTTGAAACAAGATGATCGCTATACTTCTTGGAATTATGTGATATTTGTCAACCTATCTTTTAGAGGCTCGTAATACGACAAATTTTGAAAGTGTACGATTGTTTGTTGATCAACTGTGTTTGAAAGTGTTCGAGAAAGTCGATCAAGAGGCATAATCAATCTACACCACGACAATATTCAAATTCACATAGCCCTCTAAACCGTTGAGTATTTAAGTGTTTAAAACATTGAATTAATGTATAGCTCGAACCTGGCATCCAATGATTTTTATTTATTCATTGAACCCAGAAAATTGGCATAATGGATATCAACAATGCATTACAGAGGTGAGTGTTTTCTAAAATTATGTACATAGGAATAATCAATAATTGAAAAATAAAAAGTTTATTTGTTAACTGGTTAAAAACAAATTTTTTAATAGTGTTTTAAGAGTACAAAAGACATTTTAAAAATAAAAGTACGTAAAGTATGTGAAATATTTGCAGAATTTTTTAAAATGTGAAATGACATTTCATACGTTTGCCACTAGATACTAATAAAACCAAAGATGGAAATATGGAATATGAATATATATGTATATGTATATACAGTGTGTNGAGATCTTCATGTTACAGCTCGAAAAACGAGTTCCTTATATAAAAAATATGAAAAATTAATCATTTGCTATCTTGTTGTATGCAATAGTATAAATGCCGACCATTAAAGTTTTTCTACTTTAAACATAAAGTAAATCTTTCATTGAATAATTTTTTGGCCGGTTTCCATCGGAATTTAAAGCAAATCGAGCAGCACCACATTATAGCATTATTCAGAGCTGCCTGTTGCGTCACATACGCTCCGCAAAATTCTGATGAACAACTGCCAACAACAATGTTGGACGTTTATTAGAAAAAACTGCACGTGCCAATTCTGCCAACGTGACTCTCGACAGGGTTAACGTCCCTGATAAATTTATGGCCTGCCTCATGAACACGTTTCTCAATTTCTTCAATTTTCTATCGGAATCGATGGAACACTTGGCCCCTTATTTTGAATTCTTTGTTTTAAGAGAGCTATTAAACTGGAACAAACTTGTTTAAAATAGATCACTTTTAACTACTTATACAGGCTGTTTCATATATGAACGCATTCTACAGGGATTTCTGAATTATAAGAAATAAAAGGATAAAGACATTAGAGAAAACTTGAGCATTTGTAAGTTCTGAAAAGTCGTGTTTCTGAAATTTCAAAAATTTCGAATATTTCCGAATATATTTGAGAAAATTATATTTTTCACGATTTCTTTATTCTGGGCTCTTAATTCTGTTTGAAGAGATCTGTTAAAATAAAGTTTACATTTTCAATGTCACTTTTTCTTCTTTATACGATGACATTAGATTTTAAATCCGAACTGTTGTTTCTTCGAAACAGTTATCAACGGTTTATTTATATGTAGAGTTGAAAAAATTGATTTTTTATTTAATAAATTCTATATTTTATTCTGTATCCAATATTATATCACAATTATTATTTATTACACTTTTAAAACAAAAAATTTTAATATAACTTGTTATTTCAATTCGACACCATGGGTGGCTTTCACCAATGAATCGGCAAAAAGCAGGTTGATATGCTTTGTTACTATATCGAGAGACAAGAGAATTGTGTCCAAGCCGAGATGCAATTATTTTAAAAAATATGCCAGTCGGACAATTTTTAAGCAGTAAGATACAAATGTCAAAAAATATGACTCTCAATCTTGAATAGGTAATTGTCGTATTGCTTATTGTAGCAGAAGCTGTTCCTAAAACAAGAGCGCAGAGGAATTTTTCACAAAGAAGGATACTGTCCTTATGGAAGCTGGTCAGAAAGTCCTCACACATTTTTAAAAGCAAAATTTTGCGCCAATTTTGACATTTAGTAATTTTATTAATTAAGCTATTTTGTAGTTTAAACGATACAAAGAGTTGGGCACGGCAGCAGATAGTCTTCAAAGTGTAAAACCGATTACTGTGACACGACTCAAAAAATCAGAATAAGCTCACGAATCGAATTCGTCAAAATTCCCGAAGAATCTATGAGGAAATTGGTCAAGAAAATTAATATTGGTAGAGAATCAGTTCGATAAGTGGTCCGGAACAATCTGAAACTCCATAGTTACAAGTTGGGAATAAGTCATTACTTGGACGAAAGTAAGAAACGTGTATGTCCCGAAAATGCGCAACGGTTTCTCAAAAAAAACTAATTTGGGTCAATTTTGTTTACGAACGAAAATTTATTCAGGATTAAGCATTTTGTCAATCGTCAAAATGATCGTGAGCTTCTTAGAAATACAAAAGGTTTTTTTATTCAGAATGCTTAGTTCTTTCAAACTAATTATCAATTTTCAGGAAGGATCCATGTTAAACGACGTCACTACTTGAAAAGTATGATGGTGTGGGCCGGAATATCGGAAAATGATAAAACGGCTCTAGTTTTCGTCGAGCGAGGCATGAAGATCAACACAAAGGTCTATCAGCAATGTATTTTGCGGGACGTCATAATCCCGTTGAACCTAAAGCACTTCAAAGGCACACGCTGAACGCTCCAGGAGTACTGGGTACCGACACATTCAACACGCGTTATTTCACAAAAATGGATTATTGCGAAAATAACGGAATCGACTTATGGGACAAAAGTTTGTGACTGATTTGAACCCGATGGATTTTTCTTCTTGGTCCATATTGCAGCAAAATGCTTCCTCTATAAACAGCAAGTTAATTGAATTTTTAAAGCCGCCCCTATAGCAAGCATTGACCAAAATTTCGAAAGACTAACTATCGACTATCGTTAAAAATTTTCGGAACTGTTTCAAGGCTTGGCGGCTAAAAGTGGAAACTTCGAATATCTTGTGAAATAATCTTGTAAAAAATTGTATCGGCTTTCTTTTATATTGTAATTGGCTGAGTTTTGTTGTTTAATGAAAAAATGTTCTTGAAAAATATGTGGGAGAATTTTCTGATCATCCTGTATATTTACGTCTATCATACTTTGCTTACTAGTGATTCCGAAAGCAGATTTTTTTTGTATTGTTTACAAGGCAATATGAAATTGTTTATTTCCTAATCAGATTTTGCAAACAAATGAGCGTTATTTTTTAACAATGAAATTTTTAATA
Organism: Hypothenemus hampei; assembly: GCA_013372445.1. NCBI lineage: Eukaryota > Metazoa > Arthropoda > Insecta > Coleoptera > Curculionidae > Hypothenemus > Hypothenemus hampei. Next base: position 129,645 of record JABRWK010000162.1, on the reverse strand, counting down.
GAAAAAACCGTCATTATTAGTCAGCAAAAAATTAAAATTGCGAGCGAACATCGAGATATCAACAGTGCTTTGGATTAAATTTGTGGGGCAGTATTTTAAGAACCCGACCTATAGACCTATAATTTATAAAGGAAATTCAGAAATATGTGGACGGTTTTTAAAAGCCATATCGAAGATATTTTTAACGACTTTCCTTTAATAATTACTATGTGGTTTCAACAAAATGGGACTCTTTGTCATGATTTCAGAAATAATATAGAATCAATTGTTATTTTTGATCATATGCTAATTAGTCACACACTTTGTATTTAAGGATATAAAAGATAAATAACACAAAGATCCAAAGTCTATGAATCGGCTGAGGTTTCGATACGTCATTGTGCCATCTTCAAGGCGTCTCAGAACGACGGTTTTATGATTCTATGATTTGTTTTCATATAAATATGGTTATATTACGTGTTTTAAAATAGGAATCCCAAAATGAGCCATTTTTAATCTCTTCAATTGAAATCAAACTCTGCAACTTCTCGATGGCTAGTAACCTACAATTATTGAGACACGTAGTACAACAATATTTACATGAAAACGCCCTAAAACGTCTACTCGTTCAGACACTTTCGATTTTCGTGTTATTGATTTTTTACACCCACAAAATATAATATAGAATATTTAAAAAGCCCCTTTCAAAATAATTTAATTTCTATTCGTGATCCCATAAATTGGCCCTCGTGATCTGACAACTGGACCCATGGGATTTTTTTGGATTCCCTTAAATATGAAATTTAATGTAAAACCTTTCAAAATAATGAGTTGAAGGCCGAAGTTCGAGTTGCAACAAAAAAGACAGTTCCAGAAATTGTAAATAGTGTTACGGAACAAAATTTTTTGCCGATGTTATTTCTATTTGGATATTAAGAATGAAGTATTTGAAAATCAAAATAGTTAAAAAAATTATTGTTAACAATGCCGAATTCAGAAAGACGTAAGTTTTCTTTAATTTTACCATTTCTATTCGAATTCATGAGGTCCCTTTAGAGTGCATTTTTATTTATTTTTATATGTTTAAATTTTAAAAATACTGACATTTCAAATATTTAATGTAAAAAATCATTAACAAATTCAATTTAGTTCCAATCAAAGACAAAAACAATTAAAATGCACACTTGAAAATATTCGAAGCGTGCTGTGATGTCGTTTGTGTAAAGTTCTATTTTATTAAAAATTTTATTTGATTGGAAAATATAGGGTGAAATTGACAGAATTCTCAAGACAATGATTATACTATATCGAAGGTGTCAAGGCAGAATCTCGTGTAGTATAATAAACACTACTTTTACTGTTTATCGTATAAACTATTTTTATCTGGCTCGTGAAGCTCTTTCTCTCGCATCTTCTATTTGACTGCCTTTTTAAGAATGTGTTTCAGATGCTATAATTAACTATGAATTAACTACAACTTAGTAACTATGAAATGTAAATTTTCTCATAAATGTGACTTACGGAATCCTGCTTTAGCACTCTCAATGTAAATTGAGTATATGAAGCCGCGTCCAATTTTATAAACTCATACGCGGAATATGATACTAGTCGTCATTTTTGTGTTTGGCGGAAATTTGTGCAAATGTGGAAGTGACATTTCCAATGTTCATTTCATTTTGTGACGTAACGTATGTACATACAGTGCGATCCACTTAAAAATGAAGCCTCCTGAAACTCTCTCATCTATATTTCGAACTGAACGTAATAGTTAGGGAAGAAAATATTGAAATTTTCATTTTTCTCCATTTATATTGAAAAATTCGTGTTCAAAATCCTTAGATTGAGGGCTACTGTGACATTTCGTCTCTGCCAAAAATGATCAAAACAGATTAAGAGATTCTTTTTGAAAAAATAAAATTTATCATTAACCATTCCGCGTCCTTTTTACTAAATTTTATCTAAAATAATTACTTTTAGCTTACAAGGAAAATTCCGGTTTTTTGTTAATGTTCGTACAAATTTATTATTAGTATAACATAAAAGTTTCTTTATAAGTTAAAAGTAATATAATTACTTCGATTAAATGAAATAGTAATTAAATTTTATCAAAAAATATTTTATACTTCTTTTGAAGAAAACCGAATTAATAGTCCAAGAGCTTGCTGCAAAAAATCTGACCGATTGAGTAACTGCATGAAATGTTCTTAAAATGTTAGTACTCATCGAAGCTATAACAAAAATCATTGTGTGCCTGATCGCAAATAACTTTTTTTTATGCACAACTGTTGTGCAACTATACCAATGGAGTAATAGATTGAAATTACTCTTAAAATATAGGAGTAGTGTTTACGGGGTAAAAAAATATACAGGGTGTATCAGAACAAGTGGGCTGGCTATACACAGCGATATTCTATGACTAAAAATAAGAAAAAAAGTTTATGTGAACATGGGTCCGGAAATGCTTCGTTTCCGAGATACAGGGTGTTAAATATTAAGAAAAAGAACATTTCTTTATTTTTTAACTTCCAAACGGCTTAAGATTTTTAACCAAATTTGGTATATGAGTTTAGCATATCGGTAAGTTTAATCCAAAAATTACCAGTTTCAACTATTCACCTGTGACGGAGATATGAGCGTCCTTTATTTCATACAAAATTTTAATAAAATATGACACCCATATCTCCGCCACAGGTGAATAGTTGAAACTGGTAATTTTTTGGATTAAACCTACCGATATGCTAAACTCATATACCAAATTTAGTTAAAAAATCTTAAGCCGTTTGGAAGTTAAAAAATAAAGAAATGTTCTTTTTCTTAATATTTAACACCCTGTATCTCGGAAACGAAGCATTTCCGGACCCATGTTCACATAAACTTTTTTTCTTATTTTTAGTCATAGAATATCGCTGTGTATAGCCAGCCCACTTGTTCTGATACACCCTGTATATTTTTTTACCCCGTAAACACTACTCCTATATTTTAAGAGTAATTTCAATCTATTACTCCATTGGTATAGTTGCACAACAGTTGTGCATAAAAAAAAGTTATTTGCGATCAGGCACACAATGATTTTTGTTATAGCTTCGATGAGTACTAACATTTTAAGAACATTTCATGCAGTTACTCAATCGGTCAGATTTTTTGCAGCAAGCTCTTGGACTATTAATTCGGTTTTCTTCAAAAGAAGTATAAAATATTTTTTGATAAAATTTAATTACTATTTCATTTAATCGAAGTAATTATATTACTTTTAACTTATAAAGAAACTTTTATGTTATACTAATAATAAATTTGTACGAACATTAACAAAAAACCGGAATTTTCCTTGTAAGCTAAAAGTAATTATTTTAGATAAAATTTAGTAAAAAGGACGCGGAATGGTTAATGATAAATTTTATTTTTTTCAAAAAGAATCTCTTAATCTGTTTTGATCATTTTTGGCAGAGACGAAATGTCACAGTAGCCCTCAATCTAAGGATTTTGAACACGAATTTTTCAATATAAATGGAGAAAAATGAAAATTTCAATATTTTCTTCCCTAACTATTACGTTCAGTTCGAAATATAGATGAGAGAGTTTCAGGAGGCTTCATTTTTAAGTGGATCGCACTGTATGTACATACGTTACGTCACAAAATGAAATGAACATTGGAAATGTCACTTCCACATTTGCACAAATTTCCGCCAAACACAAAAATGACGACTAGTATCATATTCCGCGTATGAGTTTATAAAATTGGACGCGGCTTCATATACTCAATTTACATTGAGAGTGCTAAAGCAGGATTCCGTAAGTCACATTTATGAGAAAATTTACATTTCATAGTTACTAAGTTGTAGTTAATTCATAGTTAATTATAGCATCTGAAACACATTCTTAAAAAGGCAGTCAAATAGAAGATGCGAGAGAAAGAGCTTCACGAGCCAGATAAAAATAGTTTATACGATAAACAGTAAAAGTAGTGTTTATTATACTACACGAGATTCTGCCTTGACACCTTCGATATAGTATAATCATTGTCTTGAGAATTCTGTCAATTTCACCCTATATTTTCCAATCAAATAAAATTTTTAATAAAATAGAACTTTACACAAACGACATCACAGCACGCTTCGAATATTTTCAAGTGTGCATTTTAATTGTTTTTGTCTTTGATTGGAACTAAATTGAATTTGTTAATGATTTTTTACATTAAATATTTGAAATGTCAGTATTTTTAAAATTTAAACATATAAAAATAAATAAAAATGCACTCTAAAGGGACCTCATGAATTCGAATAGAAATGGTAAAATTAAAGAAAACTTACGTCTTTCTGAATTCGGCATTGTTAACAATAATTTTTTTAACTATTTTGATTTTCAAATACTTCATTCTTAATATCCAAATAGAAATAACATCGGCAAAAATTTTGTTCCGTAACACTATTTACAATTTCTGGAACTGTCTTTTTTGTTGCAACTCGAACTTCGGCCTTCAACTCATTATTTTGAAAGGTTTTACATTAAATTTCATATTTAAGGGAATCCAAAAAAATCCCATGGGTCCAGTTGTCAGATCACGAGGGCCAATTTATGGGATCACGAATAGAAATTAAATTATTTTGAAAGGGGCTTTTTAAATATTCTATATTATATTTTGTGGGTGTAAAAAATCAATAACACGAAAATCGAAAGTGTCTGAACGAGTAGACGTTTTAGGGCGTTTTCATGTAAATATTGTTGTACTACGTGTCTCAATAATTGTAGGTTACTAGCCATCGAGAAGTTGCAGAGTTTGATTTCAATTGAAGAGATTAAAAATGGCTCATTTTGGGATTCCTATTTTAAAACACGTAATATAACCATATTTATATGAAAACAAATCATAGAATCATAAAACCGTCGTTCTGAGACGCCTTGAAGATGGCACAATGACGTATCGAAACCTCAGCCGATTCATAGACTTTGGATCTTTGTGTTATTTATCTTTTATATCCTTAAATACAAAGTGTGTGACTAATTAGCATATGATCAAAAATAACAATTGATTCTATATTATTTCTGAAATCATGACAAAGAGTCCCATTTTGTTGAAACCACATAGTAATTATTAAAGGAAAGTCGTTAAAAATATCTTCGATATGGCTTTTAAAAACCGTCCACATATTTCTGAATTTCCTTTATAAATTATAGGTCTATAGGTCGGGTTCTTAAAATACTGCCCCACAAATTTAATCCAAAGCACTGTTGATATCTCGATGTTCGCTCGCAATTTTAATTTTTTGCTGACTAATAATGACGGTTTTTTCTATTAAAAATTTCATTGTTAAAAAAATAACGCTCATTTGTTTGCAAAATCTGATTAGGAAATAAACAATTTCATATTGCCTTGTAAACAATACAAAAAAAAAATCTGCTTTCGGAATCACTAGTAAGCAAAGTATGATAGACGTAAATATACAGGATGATCAGAAAATTCTCCCACATATTTTTCAAGAACATTTTTTCATTAAACAACAAAACTCAGCCAATTACAATATAAAAGAAAGCCGATACAATTTTTTACAAGATTATTTCACAAGATATTCGAAGTTTCCACTTTTAGCCGCCAAGCCTTGAAACAGTTCCGAAAATTTTTAACGATAGTCGATAGTTAGTCTTTCGAAATTTTGGTCAATGCTTGCTATAGGGGCGGCTTTAAAAATTCAATTAACTTGCTGTTTATAGAGGAAGCATTTTGCTGCAATATGGACCAAGAAGAAAAATCCATCGGGTTCAAATCAGTCACAAACTTTTGTCCCATAAGTCGATTCCGTTATTTTCGCAATAATCCATTTTTGTGAAATAACGCGTGTTGAATGTGTCGGTACCCAGTACTCCTGGAGCGTTCAGCGTGTGCCTTTGAAGTGCTTTAGGTTCAACGGGATTATGACGTCCCGCAAAATACATTGCTGATAGACCTTTGTGTTGATCTTCATGCCTCGCTCGACGAAAACTAGAGCCGTTTTATCATTTTCCGATATTCCGGCCCACACCATCATACTTTTCAAGTAGTGACGTCGTTTAACATGGATCCTTCCTGAAAATTGATAATTAGTTTGAAAGAACTAAGCATTCTGAATAAAAAAACCTTTTGTATTTCTAAGAAGCTCACGATCATTTTGACGATTGACAAAATGCTTAATCCTGAATAAATTTTCGTTCGTAAACAAAATTGACCCAAATTAGTTTTTTTTGAGAAACCGTTGCGCATTTTCGGGACATACACGTTTCTTACTTTCGTCCAAGTAATGACTTATTCCCAACTTGTAACTATGGAGTTTCAGATTGTTCCGGACCACTTATCGAACTGATTCTCTACCAATATTAATTTTCTTGACCAATTTCCTCATAGATTCTTCGGGAATTTTGACGAATTCGATTCGTGAGCTTATTCTGATTTTTTGAGTCGTGTCACAGTAATCGGTTTTACACTTTGAAGACTATCTGCTGCCGTGCCCAACTCTTTGTATCGTTTAAACTACAAAATAGCTTAATTAATAAAATTACTAAATGTCAAAATTGGCGCAAAATTTTGCTTTTAAAAATGTGTGAGGACTTTCTGACCAGCTTCCATAAGGACAGTATCCTTCTTTGTGAAAAATTCCTCTGCGCTCTTGTTTTAGGAACAGCTTCTGCTACAATAAGCAATACGACAATTACCTATTCAAGATTGAGAGTCATATTTTTTGACATTTGTATCTTACTGCTTAAAAATTGTCCGACTGGCATATTTTTTAAAATAATTGCATCTCGGCTTGGACACAATTCTCTTGTCTCTCGATATAGTAACAAAGCATATCAACCTGCTTTTTGCCGATTCATTGGTGAAAGCCACCCATGGTGTCGAATTGAAATAACAAGTTATATTAAAATTTTTTGTTTTAAAAGTGTAATAAATAATAATTGTGATATAATATTGGATACAGAATAAAATATAGAATTTATTAAATAAAAAATCAATTTTTTCAACTCTACATATAAATAAACCGTTGATAACTGTTTCGAAGAAACAACAGTTCGGATTTAAAATCTAATGTCATCGTATAAAGAAGAAAAAGTGACATTGAAAATGTAAACTTTATTTTAACAGATCTCTTCAAACAGAATTAAGAGCCCAGAATAAAGAAATCGTGAAAAATATAATTTTCTCAAATATATTCGGAAATATTCGAAATTTTTGAAATTTCAGAAACACGACTTTTCAGAACTTACAAATGCTCAAGTTTTCTCTAATGTCTTTATCCTTTTATTTCTTATAATTCAGAAATCCCTGTAGAATGCGTTCATATATGAAACAGCCTGTATAAGTAGTTAAAAGTGATCTATTTTAAACAAGTTTGTTCCAGTTTAATAGCTCTCTTAAAACAAAGAATTCAAAATAAGGGGCCAAGTGTTCCATCGATTCCGATAGAAAATTGAAGAAATTGAGAAACGTGTTCATGAGGCAGGCCATAAATTTATCAGGGACGTTAACCCTGTCGAGAGTCACGTTGGCAGAATTGGCACGTGCAGTTTTTTCTAATAAACGTCCAACATTGTTGTTGGCAGTTGTTCATCAGAATTTTGCGGAGCGTATGTGACGCAACAGGCAGCTCTGAATAATGCTATAATGTGGTGCTGCTCGATTTGCTTTAAATTCCGATGGAAACCGGCCAAAAAATTATTCAATGAAAGATTTACTTTATGTTTAAAGTAGAAAAACTTTAATGGTCGGCATTTATACTATTGCATACAACAAGATAGCAAATGATTAATTTTTCATATTTTTTATATAAGGAACTCGTTTTTCGAGCTGTAACATGAAGATCTCAGTTATTTAAAAAGATACGAACTAAATTGGGGCAAAGTTTCATAATTGGGAGGACACTAAGATATCGTTGAAAAAAATCGGATATATCTATACTAATATAGATATACCTGTAGTATATGTATATTAAGTTACCGAGATTTTTGAAAAGGACCGAAATTTTCAATTTTGTTTTTTTTTTTTGACATCAGAAGCCACAAAATGTGAATGTTTTAAACTGAAACATTATCAAGACATTTTTCTACGAAGAATCTAAGTACCTATGCTCGAAAAAATTTCAAGGCAGTCTAGATGTGAAAGTGACAATAACCAAGTTTGTTATTCCTTATCACAGTCATTGGATTTTTATATTTTTAAATAAAGCTTTTTTTACTGATTATGATGATGTATAATATCATACAAAATGGTTCAACTTCACGATTCCATCGAAATATGAAAGAACCCGTTATTGCGAAGAATGCTTTGAAAAGATAAATGTTTTTGTCTAATAAAAGTATACATTCTTTTGTTTGACAAAAACACATTTTTTACAGTTAAAGACAAATTAAAGTAATTTTTTTATGTAAAGCCTTAATAAATTTGTAACATATTTCGTTCATCTTCCTTGAAAAACGGCATTTCATCGAGAAACTTGTAAATTGATAAGAAAAAACAACAACTAGTAGAATTTAATAGAACTGTCAACAATTGTCAAAATAATATTGTTTTTACAGTTCTGCTTCGAAAAGTTTAAAAACATACAGTGTGATTCACGTAATTGATTCCTTAACAACTTTTGGACTTGTAATTATTATTTTTAATTTTTTATATTTTGAAGTTAGTGTAATATGAATATTTTAGATTATAGATAGGTACTTTCGAATCTACAGTAATATTCAGTAATAGAACAATTGAACATGTGCAATAAAACATTTCTTTCGAAAATCACATTTTCTTGATTAAAATTATTTAAAATTCAAGAACCAAGAAAATGTGCTTTTCGAAAAAAAAAATTGATTGCGCATGCATAATGGTTCTATTACTGAAAATTATTGCAGATTTGAAAACCTTATATTTGAAGTAAATATCAACTTTTTTGTTTTAAATGCAACATCCCATATACAGGGTGTCGGCGGATGTAGTCCAAAAGAGGGAAACATTTTTTATTATTCATTTTAGGCGAAAAAGTCGTTCTTTATAAAAAGTTCTGTTTTTTCTCAAATTACCGAAGCAACGATTAGATTGTCAGATTTTTATACAGGGTCGTCGAAAAGTTAAAAAATTTGAAAAAGTACTAAGAGTAAAGTACATTAATTTTTTAAAATACATAAAAAAATGTTGAAGAAATCTTATTTGGAATCAAAAAATTATTTTAGATCAGATGTACAGTGTATTACAAAAATTGAAAACCATGAAAATGCTTCAAGAGAGAAGTATTATTATTTATTACTCTTAACAAAAAAAAAACATTATTACATTCTAATCGTTGCTTCGGTAATTTGAGAAAAAACAAAACATTTTATAAAGAATGACTTTCGCCTAAAATGAATAATAAAAAATTTTTCCCTCTCTTGGACTCCATCCGCGGACATACTATAACTTTACATTTTTATTTGTAGGCGTTAAAGAGTGTAAATATTTATTAGGTTTATCCATAACTAAATCTAACAATTTTTGAGATATTTTTATTTAAAAGGAAAAGCTTCCTAAAACACAATTTCCGCAAAATAATACAGGGAGTTCCATTTAAAATAAACGACTTCTCGACTTTCAAAGTTAAATTCGAGATTATTTTTTAGGCACTTTTTATGATATTAATTTTCTGCCAGCCTAATGTAATTGGTCTCGTTAACATGTGAACAAAGTTTCATAAGGCTGGCTTTTAAAATAGTCAAACATTTTGTATTTTGCAAATATAAGTCATTGAAAACCAAAGTGGTGCAAGTCAAAAAATTGAATTTTGATGTAAAGTTGTCAACTCAATGGGAAATAGATTAGACATACAAAATATTGGCCACATCTATGGCAAAAAAACGTAAGGATTATTCCTGAAATTATTATTAATGGTCAAGGCATAGGTTCCTTTATCCCAAATTTGAATCGGTTGTTATCTCAAGTTCTCAATTTTTTTCACTCTGCCTTACAACGGCTTACCTATATGGTGTTTTAGGAAGATTTTTCTTTTAAACGAAAATTTCTCCAAAATCGTTAGGTTTAAGATAGGGACCTAATAAGTACGTATTTATACAACTTAATGTCTGCAATCTACAAATGTAAAAACATTTAGAGTGTTGCATTTGAAATATGGAAGTTGACATTGAGTTTTAACCGGAATTAGTTTGGCCTTCAGTGAATGCATTATATTCATATTATCCTAAATCCAAAATATTAAAACTTCAAAATAATTCCAAGTCCAAAAACTTCTAATGAATAAGTTACGTGAATTACCATGTAGGAGTAGGTATTGATAAAATTGTTTTATTTATGTGTCTTAATATGCTATAGGTCCAGACTACAAATTAGATGACGTTCAATTCTTTTTAGACTATTTGTAAGAAAAATGTTTTAAGAACCAAGTCCGATGCCTTTCTACGCCTCTATTTTATATAAATAAACTTTCTCATCTGACAACATTATGTGGTTTTATTAAGTTTCTTTACTCATTTCATGCGAAAAAATTTATACTCGTCTAAATTTAGCTCCTAAAATATCTTACGTTTCAAGTTAATTGTCGTAAATATATCGTAAAACTCTATTTTTATTTAATTTAACGTTGAAAAAATATTGTTATTGTCTATCATCAAATATTGCCAAGCTTAGTCATTGTATTTAATTAAGGTTAGGTATATTGAAGAAAACTTTCGGTTCCTCACCTAAATTCAATATTAAATTATAGATATACAATGTGTATGTATATACAGGATGGTCGGTTTCGTGTGTGCTAAATTTTTGGAGGTGATAGAATACGTTATTTTATGTCGATTGAACTAAGCATATCTATATACCAAGTGTAGTAGTTTTTCAGTTATTGCATTTGAAAGTTTAATTTCCCTATTAAGCCAATGAGAACACACTTGAAGTTTTTTGCATTTTTCTTTGTTTTCGAATACTTTTACTGCAGATCTTGTATCATTTTTTTAAATAATACAGTATGATAAGGTTTTTAGAGAAATTGCGCTAATATTGTAGTATTTCTTAAAGCAAAATAGACAACCTAATGTAAAATCCGTAATTTAATACATTAAAAAAAAATGTTTATTTATTTTTTTATCTTTTTTATTAGGGCATCTATCGTTTTGAAATATAAACATAATAAAAAAATATTTTTTTTTTTCTTTTAATGTATTAAATTATGGATTTTACATTAGATCGACTATTTTCTTTTAAGAAATACTACAATATTAGCGCAATTGCTCTAAAGACTTTATCATACTGTATTATTTACAGAAATGATAAAAGATCTGCAGTAAAAGTATTCGTAAATAAAGAAAAATGTAAAAAACTTCATGTATGTTACCATAGGCTTAATAGGAAAATTAAATCTTTAATTGCTAATAACTGAAAAACTACAACACTTGGTGTATAGGGATAGGTATGTTTAGTTCAATCGCCTCAAAATAACGTATTCTATCACCTCCAAAAATTTGGCACACACGAAACCGATTACCCTGTATATGATACTTTTAAACAATTTTTAAATACCACAATGAACAATGAAAGATATACATCATGAAGTAGATTGCTACTTTTAGATTATGTCCATTAGGTTTTTTTTTCTTTATTAATTTTTTTTTCATTTACCAATAAATGTAGATAATAAAACTTGGTGTCATTACTTTCAACTATTGGGTAAGAATATTTTCATTATATCAGTGACTAGTTGCCGTTGATACAATGAAAATAAGTACTGTTGCTACCACTATCTAAATATTGTCGACATTTGAATATCAATGCACGTGACTCCAATAAATGTCTGAAAATAAGGCCGGAAATACTCATATTAGTTATAAGCACGAAATCATACTACTTTCAAGCAACTGCTACCCAATATATTAATAACAATTGTATACGGAAAGAACATGCTACAAAANCCATTGTTGTATTTTATTTATGGTTTTCATTCATAAAATTGTTTTTTAACATCAGTCATTGACTCACCTCAATCCACTTTGAAAAACCGTCACTCATTTTATTTAAATTTATATCCTTTGTGTGAAATGTGCTTGTATTTCCCATATTTTTACGCACGTTCTTTATCAATTTTTCCAATACTACTTCAAAGCATCCCATTTTTTTAAACATCGATTTCGTATAAGACACATATATATACTATATAGCATGTCAATTTGAAAACGTACCATCCCAAATGTTTCAGTCCTTATAGAAAATATGGAAATGTACAAAAATCGACTTTATACATCGGCTTTATTTTCAAGGGGAACATTTTTAAGTCGGTTTTCTATTAAATTACATGAACTCTCTAGCGGGGATAGAAACTACCTCGAAAATCTAAAATGGAAAGGAGGGTTGAATAATACCACATCTGAAAGGTTATTCAAGTACCTTTTCAAATGTATCAATTGTATAAAAATAATGCATTAATATTTTAAGTGTTCAAAATGCTGTCCATTACTTTCTAAACAGTAAGAAAGTCTGTTTTCAAATACCTGCCTAACATTCCCAAAAATTTCTAATTGCATTTCTCTACATGTAGCTATAATTGTTCTCTTCAATTCTTCCAAATTTTGAGGCTGAGTTTTATAAACAACCGGCTTAAAATGCATCTAGAGATAAAAGTCTGAATGTGTTAAATCGGGCGATCGTCGTGGATATTCAATTACTCTTTTACAATCAATCCATTTGTAAAGAAGTCTGTTATGTAACCACTATCTAACAGGAAGAAAGTAAAATGATAAAGTTCCATCTTCTTGAAAATAAAGATGTTCTTGCAAAATAGGTACTATTTCTAGTCGAGCTAACTGGTTTTCCTAAATAAGCTTTTATTAATGAGGTTATTATTCTTGTAGTAGATTTAATAGAGACATTCCCAAGAATACCAAACGTTTACTTTCTCTGAATACTGTGTATTATCTTCTCTAAACAGTCGGGGATTTTCATCGCTCCAGTATCGGCAATTCTGTTTGTTAACATGTCCATTAAGGAAAAACGTATAATCATCGCCAAAGTATTTGTTTTGCCAGATATTTCGGTTTTCATTTATAAAATCCATCATTGTTTCACAAAATTTAATCCCCCTGTTGAAATCGTCGAAAAAAGTTGTTGAAGAATTTGCATTTAATATGGGTGGAATTTATTTAATTTAACGCTTTTCTTACTGTTGGGCGAGACATTCCTTTTTCGCGTGGCACAATGCGAAGTGAAGTAGTCGGTTCGGCAACGAAGAAGCCTAAAACTTCAATTTGAGTTGCTTTATTCAAAATACGCATATGAACTTTTTTTTTGTTAGCAACGGAACCAGTTTCAGTAAACTCAGTAACCAATTCCAAGACGTATTTGCGATTCAAATTAGTATTGGGATTCCTCTCATTAAAAATTCCTGCTGTTCTTCTTGTGCATCGTCCACATTCTCCATAGATGAAAATAATCTCAGTTCTTTGTTGAACCGTGTATACAATTTTTGTAAATAACTTTAAAAACATAGAACCTTTAACTCGCAAATCAAAATTTACAATGAAATAAATTCTACGAATAGGAATGGAAAATAAAGAATTATTTAACATAAAACTCAAGAATTCTATCGTTCTTTTACAATCTTATTCTTACTGTTTTTTAACAAGTAGAACATTTAAATAAATGCTTTTACGAGTACAAAAAAAAAACAAATAAAAAGCAAAATAATCATCGGTTGCTTATAAAACCTAGCCTCGAGATTTGGAAGACTTGAAGAGAAGAATAATTCTTCTCTTAATAATTCAGCCGTAATTATTACAACTGTGGATAGAGAAATTCAAGTAGAAGTTTTTGTGAAAATTAGGGTAGAGTTTGAAAATATATTATTTTGAACACCTAAAGCGTTCAGAAACTATTTTTAAATAGTACAATAGTACAAACCTGTTTTTACCTAGCTTTTTTACGTTTTTGACATGATTTTACAAAACTTATCCAATGAAATGAAAAAATACAGGTACCCTTGGAAAGGTAATTGGACAACCTTTCAAATGAGGTATTATTTAATTTCCCTTTCCTTTGAAGATTTTATAGATTGTTTCCACCCCCGCCAGAGAATTTATATAATTTAATAGACCAAAAAAAATGTTGTCATATTTCCATATTTTCGATAAGAATTGAAATTTTTAGGGTAGTACGTTTTCAAATTGACAAGCTGTATATTGAAAATCACAGAACATTTTTACTGCTCGCCGTACAAATACGAGTATTTGTTAGCGTTATTATTAAATTTTTTGTAACTGTAACGTAGGCGTCAGACATTCAAGGCGGATCATTAAAAATGAAACAGGGCGACATCACTATTTTTTTACTATACTAGCTATGTACTTCACAGACTAAGTTTGGGAAATACCGAGTGTATATATGTATATTGTATAGGGTATGCACGAAAAAACTACCACATCAAAATTCTTTGTTACAATTAAGTATGGTCGATCCGGATTAAATATACGGTTTTTGCGTTATTCCACTTTTCATGAATGTGTATAAAAATTTAATAGCGCCAAAACCATTATATCCAACAAGCTGTGATTTAGTACATCTTTTAAGACGGAAATAGACTATTCATTGCCAAAAAATGAGATTACGGTTATTATTGGTTTTGGAGATATTTAAATTTAAAATTTGGAAAATTTCAAATATAACCGACTTAATTTTTTTTAAATAGGGCCATATGCTTTTTGTTATCGAAATTATTGTAAAATTTAATTTCGTTATATTTTTTGTTTAGTAAACAATAGCCCTATTTATATTAATTTTAAAGGTATACAAGAAAACATCTTTATTTTATGTTTTAATGCATGGTTTACATTATTTAATGGTGTTTTGGTTTTTTATCGACGAACAAACTGAATGATATGATGGATTTAATAATTTAGTTTTCTTAAATGTTCAAAATGTTTGGCATATTATTGCACATATATAGGGTGAGTCACAACGGGTGATGGATATTCTACAAGTGAATAGAGGGAATTATTTTGACTTGAAAAGCATTTATGAAGGAATGTCCTCACCATCACCA
>JABRWK010000162.1:65954-84299 GCA_013372445.1 Hypothenemus hampei | reverse complement strand
GGGTGTAAAGGATACTGATAGCCAAACTTCAGGGGGTAATTATACAATTAATTTGCAACAAAAAAGTCTTATAACATTTTTTTGAAAAGTTGACAGTTACTCTTTTATTTAACATTTCTTTTCAACAAATGTTGTACTTTTTTCCATAAAAACAAGAATATCTCCGTTATTTTGAGATATTATCATCTAATTTGATCATACCAACTGAAAGAGCATTAAATTTGCTATAAGATATGTGTTCTTTCGTTTTAAAAAATTGTCTATACAGGGTGTTGTAAAAAGATAAAAATTTAACTTTTCAAAAAAATGTTATAAGACTTTTTTGTTGCAAATTAATTGTATAATTACCCCCTGAAGTTTGGCTATCAGTATCCTTTACACCCTGTATATCTATATATCTAAATAAATGCAATTAAAAATAAAAAATAACCATCATTCAGGTATAAAATACTTTACAACAACCACGTTAGTATATTTTAGAAGACCTCAGGCCATTAAGCTAACGATTAAAAGACGGTGACTTGTTCGAAAAAACTATTTAAAAAAATTTTTTCAATACACAAGACAGAGAATATACGTACGTATGTACAAACACGTACTTAACTGAAATATGCTTGATTTTCAGTTGTTACGACAAATGAGCAATATCTTGTAATATATGTTACATTAAAAAAAAATCCGTCAAAAACCAATCATTAACAGTTAAATATTGAGGAATCAGTGTTATGATATAGGATTTTACGTTTAGCTAAGTAGAAGGATTGTTTAAATAAGATAATCACTCGAAACATACAAACATACTATTGATATGTTTCAATTGTATACATACAGTTAATTGTACAATATACTGTTGATTTATTTTAAATCCTCATAACACACCTATTATAAAGATCGAAAATCTGTACTAATAATTGTACTTCCTTAAAGGATATGCCACAAAATATTTTATTTTCAGCAGTATATTAAATCATTATAATTATGTATATTTATGGTAAGGTAAAGTAATAATTTATAATGCAGTGTATAATTATAAAACTTTTGTTTTACTTTAATATAAAAGAAATTGCGAATGGAAATTAAGAAAATGATTTAACTATAAAATTGTGGTAATATAAGTGGGTACTTTTGCATATTCAACATAATTTTTGGCTTATAAGAGCTTACATATGTATATGAGAAATGCCTAGGTATTTATCTCTGAATTAATATGTACTATTAATGTGTATTTATATTTTATGGGGTCCCAAAACCAGATGTAGGTCTGGGCAGTTGTTAACAAAGGAAGTCACTCGCCATAATGGAACTACAGACACGTTAAAATGAAATATTGCATTTTTTTGCTACTTAAAATTACTATAAAAATGTAATTTTAAAATAGGGCTCACCATTTTTTCTTTCAGTAAATAGGTTTCCACTTTTTATAACATACAATATACAAATTTTATTCTACGTCGATGATGATCTATTCTAATTAAGAAATTCTACCTAGCACCAAAATAAATTCATTTGTTTGTATTTCAGTAATCCGAAGAATTCTTTCTTTAACAAGGGAGAAAATATTCAATTAAAAAAAAAGAACAAGGAATTTCCACTTTCCCCGATTTCCACTTTCAATTTCACACTGACTGATATCGGCGTAAATTCATTGTGAAAATTCAGTTACATTTACCAATAACGATCCCGACGAAATCTACCTGTTTACTCGCACCGGGCATTTTCCCAGGCCGCGAAAAACGAAAAAAGTATTTCTAACAAAGAAATGAAATTTCCGATACGTTGACGACGAGGGTACTCGCCGGTGAATTACAATTACAAAAAGAGAGCCCCACCGACACCGAATCGAACCACTGCGGATCCTCGACTACACACACACATTCGGTTGCCAACTGCTTTCTCGAACCCGAGCCGCACCGGGGCCAAAACGAAAATGTTTCTGCGCTCAAAGCCTTCCTCCTTATCTAATCGTCTGTTCGTTTTCATTTCGATGTTACCTCGGCAAACACAAATTCTGTTGCCCCACTAACAAAAAAATTATTGACGATTATGCAAAATCATCTACACCACGGCGACGTCATCGTTTTCCTTGGTAACAAAGCAAATGGAATACGTCGGTGCTTACATCACTGACAATGGAATTAATAATAATAAATTTGATAATTCTGCTTCCTCTTAATGGACTATCTAGCAAAAAATATGGATTCTATCAATATCGGTTCGTTAGACGATGCAATATATCGATGATTATAGTAGTTTTGTCATCCGTAAAAATCACCTGAATTGACAATTACAGTCGTGGCGCCACCGCCATCATATTTATTCCCAAATAGCCTTATCTAGAGACTATAATAGCTGACGTCATATTCAAAATTAACCTATTTTGTAGTTTCTCTCAAAATAAATAGAAGGTGGCTTGACTCATTGTTGCATAACACCGACCATATAATGAAGCTCAAATACTTAATATCTAATAAATAACTAATTTGTGTAACAATATAAACATAAATTTACACAATTCATTCATTGTTCTTAATCTGAAATTGATATTGTAATGTTGGGCCCGTGATATGACCAGGGAGGAGTCCTGATTTGACCCTATTAGATTTCTGCGAATGAGGAACTATAAAAAGTGTTGTGTACAGTATAACAACCGACACACGCGATCAGATCATTCAGAAGATTGAAGTAGCCTGCAATGATATTAGAAGGAGAAGGGAAGGAGTTCTTCGTGCGGTCACATCAATTGTAAAACGCACGCGCTTGTGTCTCCAACACGAAGGTCGGCACTTATATCAAGAACAATATCTGTAGTCAAAAAGAAAGCAAGAAAATTAATAATTTATTCTGCACATTTACTAGAAGCAAATGTAGTTTCGTAAAGAAATGATAAAGTTCCACTTTAATTCCCTCTTAAAGTTATTTTCTTCCTTAATTAAATTTTATATGTTTAGTCCTCATCGCCTTTTATTTTTTTCGGTATTAATTATGAGAAAAAAAGTATTTTTTACGTGAATCTAAAAAAAAAAAGTGTTGTTGACATTTGATACGTTTTTGCATCTTGCAAACGGTTTTTTGAAAAGGAATTTTAGGAAAAATTAAAAAAAATTAAATCGATTGGAATGTTTATGAAATAAACCAATTTTTGTAAAATCCTCATAGACGTTACTTAAAAATTTACTGACTTAAACTTTAAGAAAATTTTTGAAAATGAACAGCTCTTGTAAATTTGAGGTTATATTTTGTAACAAATTGGTGGTTTTCCCCAATGGAATATGATGTACTTTTCAAAAATTGGTCTAAAGGCGGCATTTTTTAACGTCGGAGAGGAAAAATAATTATTTAATTACGAAATATTTAGTTTTAGACAAAAATTATTAAAATGTTCACAACTAAATTAAAAAACCAAACGTAAATCTCGTGTTTATGACATTTAACTACATTTAATATGGGCTCTCCATTTCTCAAGTTTGGACATTTCTTTAAAATACATACTTTAGAATTGATCTTATGTTTTGAATAATTTCCATTATTGATTAACAAATATGTAGGGAATAATATATAATGTTTTCCTACAGCAAAAAGGAAAGTCATTAAGTAAAATAGGTGATCCAATAAAATAATGATTTTAAAAACCGAAACTGCGCTGTTTAAAATTTCTTTTTAAACAATCAGAATGAAGTTCTTGTTCACATATTGGGAAAAACAACTCTAAAACTGAATATTCTTACCTGATATAATTACAATAAAGAAGGCTCTTAAGAAAGCAACTCTTAGAGGAAAAATAGTAAACACTATTCACGAAGGAGAGTACCTCGATTAGTTACTTAATCGTTACAATCAGATTAACGGACCTTTTTTCTCTGATAGGTCCGAAAGCGCTAAAGGGGTTCAAAGTCCTCCTTTTCTAATTGTTTTTTTTGGTGTAACTTTAAAACAGCTTTTACATTGTTGCAACAATTTGGTACGTGAACATAGTTTTATGGTATGGAAAAACTGATAATACAATTGAATACTTTATTTATAAAAGAAGTTTTAAGAAAATTTATGAAATGTTTTGCTAACTCAAACTGTTTAAAACTATTTACAGTGGCTGTCTACCTGCTAAGACTATTAAGAACTTGTGTCCCTTTATTACTCAACAAAACATACAAGTTTCGAAAATCAAATTTTGACATTATCTTAATTTGTGTAAAATAGTAACTTATACCACCCTTTCATAAATAAGTGATTCAATTACGATTGATGACATTTCGTAGATGAGAAACTTGGGTTTTTTAAAATTTAAACATTTGAAATTTTTATGCCACTGTATAAAAGGGATTGTGAGTTTAACTCTTTACTTGAAGAACGCATCCACTACAAAAAGATACTTTTACAAAGTTCGATTACTATCATGGTTTCTTTGTAATTCGACTTTTAATTTTTGACAAGAGTTCTTAAACAAATAAACAAAAATGATTAATGTAATTGTTCCAAACGTTCATCGTTTAAACGAGTACACTAATATACAGGGTATTTCATAATTACTTTTCGTAACTTTCAGACATATATCCTGGGGTTTAAATATGAAGAAAAATTCATATAAACATATGTCCAAAAATGCTCTGTCTCAGAGATACAGGGTGTTAAACATTAAGAAAAAGAACATTTCTTTATTTTTAGTTTCCAAACGGCTTAAGATTTTTTAACCAAATTTGGTATATGAGTTTAGCATATTGGTAGGTATAACCCAAAAAATGACTAGCTTTAACCATTCATTGCAGTGGGAGAAATAATACATGCCACGTGTCCTCTTATTCTAAAAATTTTCCTGAAATNAATTATTTAAACTATAAATATTTGGTGAAAAAAGTCAAAATAATAATGAATTTCAGAAATGTTCAATAATCGAAAATTTAAATACGATTCTAAACCTTGAAGAACCGTTGCTATTTACTTAGAATGAGATTAGGTAAATATTGATAATCTTGATTTCAATTAATTAATATCTATATTGAAATATATATATATATATATATTGAAAATGAAACAAAGATTTTAGTATTCATTTTAAATAAAAAAAAATATTTTTGCACAATTTTGGCCTCGTAAAATGAAGTTAGATGTATTCACTTACACGATGCATGCTACTTTCGAGGAACGGCTGCCTAGTAGTAAATTATAAACAAGTCTATACGGAAAGAACATATTTTAAATCAAACCAATCAATATGTCATGAGGATCGATTCGAGGATGTCCAAAAGCTAGTCTGAACGCGATTTTAAATGGCGAATAGTGATTGATTTATATTTAACCTGATATGATTCGGTTTAGAGTAAGTATGCTCATATTGTGTTAGTTCATTAGCAACTGTATATAGCTAATTATTTAAATGTTGTTTTTTACGTCATCACTGGAAAAACCTACTTCAGATTTACTATGTACAAGGTGATTCCAACCATTTTTGGCATGTACGTTGTCTGGTGACTTACATGCCAATGATGATTGATGACATAATGTACAATATAAAAAAGTAAACCGTACGTACGATGAGCATGCATATAAAAGAGGATGCTATCTAATAACAAGCCAGCGTGCTTTTTCACTAGCATATATATTCTTGGCTCTAGTATGATGCTGCAAAAAATACCTTGTCAAGACAGCAAGAGAAAATTCTAATAATAATACATGTGAATGTCTATCTAATCGCAACAATGATGAATTTGCGGTGCAATAAACTCGTATTTACTTTTGACAGATCATTCGAACAGCAAAAACACCATTTTGACCTTACAAATGCAACATTTTAACAAGAAAAGGTTAAAAAATTGTTGCATTAATGACTTTCTCGGAACATATAGCAATAAAGTCTAGGCGTCTCGCTGAAGGTATTAGGCAAAATTATTACATCCTGTCATGGAGCGGTTAGGTTCATTAAAGTTCATTTTTTTCTCAATGTCAGTCATAAGTGGCATTGATCTAGTTAAGAGAATACATTTTCCCGTTATAATGACGCTTTACATTCGAAACTAGATTGGTTTATAGTAAATTACTTTTTGAATAAAAACCAATGGATTTCATGAAAAATTTTGATACCTAAAATTTTAATTTAATGATGTTTAATGACTATTGTTGAGGAATTTTTTTTCTCAAAGAAAAACAATTTTCTCAACAATAGTCATTAAACATGCGATTATTTTTTTTATCTAATCGGTCGAAGTTGACCCATATAAAAACGAACGTCATGTATATCTTGGGGTAACTGCTTATTATTTTTTTATCTTATTCAAGTTTAGACAAACGTCATTGAATCACTATAATTATAAGCTGCAATCGATTGCACAATAAAATTATATACAATTACACCGTTGATTTTTTTCTTTGATTGTGAAATCGATCTAATTAGACAAGCGAGGCAATTAATATCGTACTGCATATAAGACAGTATCCAAATTAATTTTTTGTTGTGGAATACCTGATATAAGTTTGTCGATCAGGTCAAGGAATACTCTATATGTATTAGATTTGATATTGTGTCATTATGAACGAAGTGTAAAATGGAGCATACATAGGTATATTTGTCATAATTCTAGTTGGCTGTAAAAATTTGAAAATCTTAGCCAACAACGATACTGTATCTAGTAGCTGTTGTAGGGCAAGAATTGGGCAACTTAAACCATAGGACTAAATGTCTGTGTTGCTAACCGTTTTCTGGGCGCCAACTTTACTCTCATTCACATCAGCTCATCCTCGTGCTGCGGTTAGCAACCTTCACGGAATCTTTTTTTATGCTATCGTATTTTACCAGGCAGGGCATTTTACTTTTTTAGCCTACGAGCGGTTAAACCTCTTAAGGCAGCCCATAGTGTTGCATCTAACGGACTAAAATCACATTTTTTGTTTTAGAGTTGCTTGTATATACAGAGCGTCCGATAATTAATGAAGAGCTTTAAAACTGTTGACAAGGGAGGTCATAGGCTATCAAATGACCTCAATATTGTTGTATTGAAATAAATGGTTTTCGACTTATTGGTCCTTTTAAGATTTTTTTCGAAAAAGTTACACATTTTTATTTCCTTGTCTTGATGATCATAAACAAAAGAACTTTTACTTTCTATATTTCTAGGGCTTGGTTTTAGAAGGGTAAATGTCAATTTTGATACTTTTGAGTAAAAACTGATTAATGATTCCAATATTTCATCAGAAAGTTTAAAATACAAAGCAATAAATATAACATGAATTGCCATTTATTCTTATTATTATTATTATAGAAATGTGTAGATGATAAATGTGCAGATTAGCCCTTTTAAAATTATTATAATTTTAACATTGGTTCTTTGAAAATACCTCTAACTTGAAATCTATGGAGATGAGAACATTGGCTCTTGTTTCATTCGTTACTCTCATTTTTTTTAATTAAAAATAATATAAACTCAAAATTGGTATACTTTATACTTAATTTGGCCCTTTGAGAATCAAGCTCCAGATTTAATGTTGCAAAATTCCTTTTATTGGGTATTTAGCCTGCATTTTATACTGGCGATTTTGGTTCCTTAAAAATTTTTTGTTTTCTAAATAAAAAGAATTTTTAATTGCATATCGTTTAATAACATCTGTTAAGAAATTAATTTATTACCAGTATCAATTTGGCTTTAAGACTTTAATAACAAACTTTTTTTTATAAACAAATTTGTAATAAATGTTCGCATAGAGCCCCTCCAACTCTAGTACAAGCTCTACATTTTCGCACACAAAACGATTTAAATAAGCGCGAGAATCTCCATTCACTGATGTCTCCAGTAACTGATTTAATTTGTTGGCATAAATTTTGTATGGAAGTAATAAGTGTACTAAAAATTTTGGCTTTATGGTAACCCCAATAAAGAAATCTAATGGATTTAAATCGGGTCAGGTTGGAGGCCATAAAAATGTGCCAGGCAACAATTTTGTTGTAGTGACATTATTTTCCTTAAGGGAACTATACTCATCTATTAACAGAAAATATTTTTTGGTTTTTGATTTTAAATAAAGCAATGATGAGTTATCGTGTCCACCGCAAGAATACTTTTTTCTGAAAGGGTCTCCGAAAACCAAGTCGCAACGGCTGAATATCAAGATTTTTAAATGAAATATTTATATAATATTCTTGAACTTGTTCTTCTTTTATATACTTAAAAGTGTGAATAACAATCTATTCTTATATTAGAAAAACATTAGAGAAAATATGCTACTTTTGAACCTTCAAAACCGATGTAGCCCATTAATGCGAGGTATTGCGTTCTACTAACAAGAAGATCGACATATCTGTTTATAAAAAATATAAACAATTCTGGTTGAGACTGTTAAAGTGTCTGGTAGATCGTATGGTTGTTCCATTTGAATAGAGATTTGAGAAAAATTGCTGTTCCATTTAAAATACTCGTTCAATCATTTATTTTAAATTGATGTTGTAA
Organism: Hypothenemus hampei; assembly: GCA_013372445.1. Classification (NCBI taxonomy): domain Eukaryota; kingdom Metazoa; phylum Arthropoda; class Insecta; order Coleoptera; family Curculionidae; genus Hypothenemus; species Hypothenemus hampei. The sequence continues at coordinate 75,870 of JABRWK010000162.1, read as the reverse complement.
TCTGTCTTCTCTCATCAAATGAGGATTTTCTAACATCTAGCTATGTAAATTATATAAATTAGAATATTTATCTTTTCTATATGACGATTCATTGCTCCATAGAGTCTTATTGAAAACATTATTAAATATTTCCCAATTTATTGTAACATTTGCCGATAAAATATTATCCTTAATGTCCCTAAGCAGTAAAATGCATATACATTGAAAGTAGTAAAGATGAAGTCTGTTCCGATTTTAAAAATTCTGTGTGTAGTAGATTTTGTTATTCCTGTTTGTCGTGATAATATAATTCTCCATAAGAGGTGGACAAATTTTCTAAATTTACATGTGCTGTATTATAATAGACTGCATTAAATGGGTAATTTTTAACGTACAACTTTGATAATGTGAAGGTATTTCTTATGAATCTGTATATTTATCAACAATCCCGAGACATGTCAATTGGAGATTTCAATATGATATTCTAAACGTAACAATTTCATTTGTTAGTTCAACCATTTTTTTGAGTGAAAGCTGCACCCTCCAATGTACATACATATACAAGGTAATGAGAAATCTGGAAACTCGAAATAGAGGAGACTAAAATATGACGATTGCACAACATGTTTTATATCAATGTTGCGGGTTTCGGAATTACAAGATGTTAGAAGTAGAAATTTTATTTTGAAAATTCTTAACAGCTTTCTGTCTTTTATCGAATGAACATCAAAATTAGTACTCTTAGGTTTCTTAAGGTAACAGATAAGAATTTTCTACTACCTTTTACATTATTCTTAAAAGGCGCTATTTATAATCTACCGTTTCGGTATACTGGGTCAGATTTTTTGTCAGTGCAAGTAAGGTTATTGAAAATAATGAAGAAGTATCCATTTTTACTCAAAAATGGCATTCTTGTTTAATATACTAAATTTTATTATTGTTTTTAAAAATCATAATAATTTCACAATTGCAAAAAGAAAACACAATAATAAATGGAAAATCAATCTTATTTAAGCTATTTTGCCCTCAATGCTTTTTTCTAATCTGTTCTTCAAAGATCTCTTCACTCTAAATAGCATATCGTCATTATTTTTAATTTCATCAGAAACTTGTTGAATTTTTTGCCATAATCCTTGGCTGGTATTAACCATCTCTTTATACATATAGAATTGCTTTCATATCATATTTGATAATATTGAGAAATGCATTAGGTTTACATCTGGATTTTTCGCAGGCTGTGGAAATCCAGTGTGGAAAAACATTGTTCAAATGTTGGTGTACTTGTAGAAATGTAAGTTATTATGATTTTTAAAATTATGATAAAATTTAACTTGTTTCCGGGTACGAATTCGCTTATCAAGACTGAACAAAAAAGACTATTCTTGAGTAAAATTTAATACTCCTTCATTATTTTCAGTAGAGTTTGACCTTAGTTGTATTAACAAAAAAATATGATCTGAAATATCCAAGCTATCAATTATAACTAGCATCCTCTAGAAGTTACGTAAAAATTAGTTGAAAATTTTTATTTGTCACCTTAAAAACTTAAGACTACCACTTTTGGCGTTGATTCGATAAAAAGACAGAAAGTTTTTAAGAAATTGCAAAATAAAATTTCATTGTTCAATACAATGTAATTCTAAAACATAATAATGGTATAAGGGATGTTGGGTCTGATATTCATATATTGGTTTCCCCTATCTCGAGTTTCCAGATTTCCCATTCCGAACGAATTACCCTGTTTATAAACTGATAGAAATAAATTCATTATATTCTGATAATTCTAAGAAAAAATGTTTTGTTATCAAACTGGCATACGTTTAAGTAGATAACTCTATCATTTTCTAAAACCAAAACACACTTGTTGGACTTCAATAATGCTTTAAATAACAATTTGAGAATATCATTTTTTAGTAATGCAATAGAACAGGTCACTTTTAAAAACTTAATAGCGTGTAATTGCACTTCTTTTGACTAGAATTACTTGAATGAGCGAGGTGTATGTTTAAAATTAAGAAATTTAATTCATCTTAATCTATGACACCGCATAAATCTGAAAGAGCTTGTCTCAATAAACCTTACATCATGAGGCAGCGGCTGTAGGCCATTTACTGCTCTAAGTATATTTCAGGCACGTTCAATGCAATTCAAATCTGGAGTCAAAGGAGATAACAACAAATTATGAATGTCGTGGAATAGTAGTCGTTCCTGAACATTCCGGGTCTGGGTGACCAAGCGTTATCGTCCAGGAATCTAAAACCAGGCTCTAAATTCCATCGTTTATCGTTGACTATATTATGAATGATCACATCCGCAGAAATTTCACCTGTTATTATATGTTCACAGATTTTTAACTACGTTTAAATTTCGAAGTAAATTCCAGTTCATACATCCACTTCCGAATAAATGCACACCTTGAACATATCGTTTGTTAAGTTTAGTATTTCAATCTCTCTAGATACGAATTGGTCGGCCATCAGCAAGGAGACAAAAGCGACTTTCATTTCTAAACAATATGGTTCGCCACTCTATATTTCAGTTTAATCTGTATCCACCAGAACAAATGATAAGTTCTACGAACTGCTGTCAACGGAGGGCGTTTAGTAGGTCTACAACAATTAAAACCTGATTCAGCAACGCACAGTTTCTTGTAGTCTCTATTGTAATTTCTCACAGGATTAATGCAGACATAATTCTTGGCCTACCTTTCCTTGACCTCCTTCTAACAGTTATCGTATGACTAAATTGATTATGCCAACGAGAAATCATACTTTGAAAAACATTATACCAATTTGCTGCATACATGTGTGAGGGTCTTCTAGTAACAATCCAATTGTTTGACTTGTACAAGCTTCTGTGATACCCGTTCATGGTATAGAACATAAATTAAAACTAAAATGACGAGAATGCAATTAACAAAGTCAAACAATTGAGATTTCTCTCGGAAAAACCTCATTAGTCCAAAAAACAGAATTTTTATGATAAATGATACAAATTATCTACAAAAACTTAAAGATACAAACAACGTTCGGACATGTAGATTTTATTTTTTCTAAATATAAAAATATATGTATATAAAATATTAGTGCCAGTTAGATTTGCGTTTTGATTTAGAGAAATGGAAAATTTACTTGTAACTTGACTTTTAGTTACCCTGTATACATAAATTTATCATCAAAAAACCGCAAGAAAAAATAACAATCGGCATATCCGAACGTTTTTTTTGTATCTTTTATTTTTTGTAGATAATTTTTATCTGTTATGATAAAAATCCTGTTTTTTGGACTAATGAGGTTTTTCCGAGAAACGTCTCAATTATAAAAAATGAAAAAACTTTTTGGATCCAAATGGCACATTTTTGATTTCTAGTAACACTTATGTATACAGGGTGTTTCCTAACTACATGGAAGAAATTTAAGAGCGCAATCCTCGATTTATTTCGGATAGAAAATGCCTAATGAACATATGTCCGCAAACGCTTTATTTCCAGGATATAGGATGTTGAAGTGTACCAAGAAAAAACGTTTTTCTTGAATATTTCCAAAATGGCTTGAATTGAATATTTGAATTTTAGCACGCGAATGTGTAATAAAAATATCAATATTTACATGTACTTAGATTTTTTTCTCCATGTAACAGTGGAATGCACATGGATTATCTTATTTTTCTATTGACTTCGAAATGTATGACACTGCAGTTCCGCTGATTTAGAGCCGATTTTTAGATTCTTTATTTCAAACCGAACTAATAACTTTCTTGTTTTTTTTTATAGAGGCCCTCCTTTGCAAAGAAAGTATAACTCTTGGGGGGGTTTTTTAATAATTAATTATAAAAACTACTGAAAATGATTACCATTATTCGTAATACAAGCTTCGGCCCTTCTTGTTAGTGAATTGCTCACTCTGCACATGTAAATATTAAGATTTTTATTACACGTTCGCATGCTAAAATTCAAATATCCAATTCGAGCCGCTTTGGAAATATTCAAGAAAAAACTTTTTTTTGATACATTTCAACACCCTGTATCTTGGAAATAAAGCGTTTACTGACACATGTTTATTAGACATTTTCTATCCAAAATTAACCAAGGATTATTCTCCTAAATTTTTTCCACGTAGTTAGGAAACATCCCGTATAAAATTAAATATATAGCATTTTTTGCCAAAAAAAATGATTATTCAATCTAGACGTACCTCTTTTTTTCTTAAATAAATTTCTTACAGAAAAAGCTACCATATCCTTAACCTATTTCCATCGCTTGATATGGAAAAATATTTTAAATTTTTATGACACAAAAACAATCATAGTGTCGCTTCGATTGTTTTGTATCAATATTTTGACATTTGTTTTTTTTTGTTCATTAATGAATTGCAATTATTAAAACTGAGAGCTATTAAAGGTATGAAGCTCATTTTATTTCTCAAAGAGTTAAGTTTAATTTTTTTAATGTAATAAAATACATATTTAAAAAAACTGGAATAAAAATAACAGTTTATAACTAAACTTTAAGGGTTTTAAAAAATATATTCAAGATATTTATTTCTTAAATTAATTAAATTTTGTTACTATTCCATTTTGCTTTTCTACATAGTTTTCTTGTTCCAACCCGCCCATTAAAGCATACCGACAAGATTTTGCTTTGAACCTTCAACATCTCTGTTAAATGAAATGCAACAGAGCACACTATACTATCACTGATACCGGCAACAACCGGCACCACGTCTGAGTAGAATATCGATTGGCAATTTCCGACGAATTGGATGCAAAAGCTTAGTAAATTATTGTCCCGATACTATAAAATATTGAAAAAATGTTTTCTTATTCCTGTCTAAATGTATCTAGAGACAGTGGAACTCTCCAAGGTCTTTTTTATTTATAGAGTGTACCCAAAATACTTTCGTTTAGTAACTTTGTTATATTATTTTTTTTTCCTTATACAAAGGTAGCCTACAAATAAACATCTTCGTCAGAACTACTTAAACCTTCTATGAATGGAAATAAAACTGCGGTCGGGCATCTTTACTAATCTCTCCAAAAACTCATATTGAACCGGTTGCCGGTCCGCTACGTGCTGGTAGGCACAGTTTGCGCGATGCTTTAATGTTCATTAAATAATCCACACCAAACATTTATGTCCCACGTCGTTTGGAATTTTGTTTCTTAAACCTAATCAGGATTCTGCAAAGATCAAGACCGTTGTTATGAAATCGAGGTTCATCAGATCAAAAAATGTACTCAGAAAAATTTAGATTCTGATTTAGATATTGTGTTCCAAATAGGTTGATTGTTACTATTAGACTATGAGAATTTTCAAAGGAAGATACTTATGTTTTTTTAATATTTTTTGTCCGCACTCTTAAATACTTAAATCGAGTTCTGCCACAAGCGTCTGATGAGGAGTTTGGAATTTTACTGCAATGTAATCCAAAACATTTATTATATAATTTCCTCAGTTCTTGTTAGAGTTTGGTGATTCGAATGCTTTGAATTTAGAAAGGACCCGATGTACATTTTTTGTTCTACTCATTAAAAAGTAATGTGTGAAGGTTGTTAACGGTGAGGATTACGTTCACAATTCAAATGAGCTGCTCCGCGAGAATTTTTTCAACACTTTCCGTAAATAATTAACATATCTACGTATTATTTAAGACTGAAGACCAGCGATTTTTTTAACAAATAAACACTGACTTAATATACTTAATAGTGTCTGCTGATTGGATAGATGTACAGAAAAACCCATGTAATATCGGTGCTTTCAAAAAAGTTACTATAACGTTTGGATTATTTATTATTATATCGATTGTAGTCGGATTAAAATATGCTTCGAATAAAACATAAAATGATATATTAAAAAAAGTATGTTTGTATTTACCAAAGTAAAGTTGATCTTGAAATGACTTCCAAAACATCATTTACAATAAAAGAAAGATGCATCGTTCAATGGAGCTATGAAAACCGAAAACGTTTTTTTTAAAATATTTTTTTATCTATACGATGAATAAGGGAATGTTAAGAAAGTCCTGAGATATCCCACATTTTCAGAATCTAAAGGGAAGAATTTCTGAGAAGACAAAAAAAAAATTTCTACTTATGAGGAAAAAGTCATATTCACAGTCGTCAGAACAAACCCTGCTAACTTTTTTTCTGTGCCAAAAATTAAAAAAAAGATTTAGGGATTTCTTTAGTAAAAATAAAAAACTACTAAATTCAGCGCATTTGCAAACGCTTACCTATGATTATTTACAATTGGGGCTCTAGGGGAAAATCGCTCCGAAAAATTTTTACCTTCTGGAGACTATTTTTTACGATAGAACTTGATGTTTGAAGATGGAGGATACATTTTTTTACTAAAAATACAATATAAACAACAATATTATTATTAATAAAACAATAGTTATTTTTGGGCATTAAAAATAAAAAAAACATCATTTTTGGTTTTTTAAATATGAAAAAAGCTATTTTTTTTCGATTTATATACATATAAAAAAAAGAAAGTGTCTCCCCCACCTTCAAACATTTAGTTCTACCCTAAAAAATAGTCTCCAGTGGATAAAAATTTTTTAAAGTGATTTCCATCTGAAGTCCCAATGGTAAATAATAAGCCACTTATCTATCTAATTTTATCAAAAAATTAATACCTGTGATAAATTATGGAAATTATTTTTATCTAAGCAATCATATGGCGCGTAATGCTTTGAAGCTCTAGGGAGAAAACGCATTTCAAAATTTATTTTAATTACCTTTTACGGTTTCCATTTAATGCAATACAGTTGGTCCCCTCAACTTTTGTATATCATTCAAAAAATACTATTTAAGCATCGGACATTCCATAGTATGATATCCTCCTTTTTTGCTTTCGGCCAAACCATATTTTTATATTCAGAAATATATATAGAGGTATGTATGTAAGTACATAAATAGAAACTGCTGGGGGGTCTAATTTAGACGACAGGGTGGATGCGACGGCAATTTGTGGTGTAATACGGTTTTGCGGCAATTACGAACGAATGAAATGATACGTTGTCATGATGAAGAGCACTTTTTTCTTTGTTAAATGAAGCAGTTTTCTCTTCAATTCAGCGTTGAATCGGTCTAATAAATCAGCATAGTATTCCTCTGTAATTGGCCTCCTTTATCAAAATTGTCGGTAACAATAATACCTCATCAATTCCAAAAAAAAAACTGCAGTTATGATTTCTCTGGCTGATTATTTTTGCCTTCTTGAAATCATATTTTCGGTATAAAATTAATTGATTTGACCGTTTTGTTTAATTAAAATGCGGTGAAAAATTGTATAAACTCTTTCGTATATCCAACAAGTGAATGCGAGCAACGCTACAAGCATATCGCCTGTGGTTTTCTCATATTTCATCGTATATGTCATAAGGATTTAATGAAAATATTTATAATGTCATTAGTCTCATTGTTCTTCATCCGGAGACCATTAATAAATTATGAATTTTTCTATTGTATCTTCGGTAATCGTCTCAAACGAACGACCTGAAAATGAATTTTCATAACAAAAATATATTCTGGCCCTTTTAAAATCTTTGAACTCGTATAGAAGGTAACGAATATGCATCCTATCAAACAGTATAAAAGAAGAAAAATAATTCAGTTACTAACAATAAGTGATAATGTCCTTTTCCGTTGTTTCAAGTCTAGTTCTCTTAACACATATGAGATTACGTACCGAAGCAAATAAGTAAAACTGATGAGAAATCTTTATTTCTCAGACCATTGATGTACGACATTCTCAAAATCATTTTATAACACCTTATCTTTAAACCCTCAAGCAGTTTTATAAATGCTTGCTTCAGCGTCCAAATTCTTTTCCTACAAAGAAAATCCGTTCAGCGATCAAATAAAGGATGTCCCAATAAAACCGCACGATAGAATTCTGTTTTTATTTTGATCGCAGCAAGCTATGCAACTATTAATGACAATCTTGTAAACAATTTATCATTACATTAATCGTGGATTAATATAAACTTGAATAACGTATTGTTAATATTGAAACTCCTTACAAATGAAAGGTCTACGGGAAAAAGATGGATTATCAAAAATTAAGCATTTTTCATTGCGTGTTGCCATTAATCTTTTAATGTGACTTCATTGTGATACAGGTCGCAGAAAATAAAACAAAAAAGTTTACAAATTATTAATATGAAATTGAACTTGTCTCCATTGGAAAGTTGAACGACACGTCATTTTAAAAACGTTATCTCTCGAAACTACGATTTTTGACAATCCATGTTTTTCCCGTGGACCCTTCAAGTATGAAGAATGCTTTACGGAAATTTCGTAATTTACGTGGTACTTTTGACGACATAAAGTACCAAATTCTACCACCGTACAACAAATAATTACCAAAATTTACGCAAAATAGTTCTGTCGCGGACGGAAAACAACAGTACGTCATCGTACTAGTCGGTCTGTTGAAAACATTGCCGCAGTGAGTGAAAGTGTAGCTAAGAATTCAAGAACATCAATCCGCCATTGTTCGTAACAGTTGTATATTTCAAAGAGGACCACCTACCGAATTCTCACAAAAAAACCTGTATTTACATACTTACAAGATTAAACTGGTATAAGAATTTAAGATAATGGGCCATGTGACACGCCGCATATTTGCTGCTTGGGTATTGTGGCAGCAGAAAATATATGGTGATTTTTCAATGAATATTCTGACTAGTGATAAAGCATACTTTCAACTGAGTAACTATGTCAAAAGTATTACTCTTGGATTTAAGATGAAGAAAATTCTACTTTTGAGAAAACACTGCATCCATTAAGAGGTACTGTTTGATGCAAAATTTAGTTAGGAAAAGTGATTGGACCATACTTCCTCGAGGATGAGGCCGAATATGCACTTACCATGAACGACAAGCGATATTGTAATATACTAACTGAGTTTTTATTACTTCAGTTAAATACTATGGACGGCATGTGGTTTCAGCAGAACTGCATGATCTACCACATTACACGCAAAACAGCTGAGTTATACTACGAGTAATTTCTAGGTCATGTTACTTCACGACAAGGTGATTAGAATTGGCTGGCAAGATCATGCGACTTCACGCTTTGTAATTAATCCTTTTGGAGTTTTTTGAAGTCTTATTTATACTCGAATAAACTAACAACAATTCAACAGCTACAGATTGAACATCGACGTGTTTCCTAAAATGAATGAAAGTCTGTCGACAAAATCGGGGCGGAGATTTGCCAGATATTGGTTTTCATATTTAATTGCAATATATGCACTAATATTAATATACATGTAAATAACATGCAGTTTACAATAAATAATGATTATTATTCCTCAATTGAAACTAAAAAAATTAAATTAAGTTTTGTTACATTGTATTTTGATTAATATTAATTTCTGGACCAAGCACCGCGAACCATATCGTGTTATTTTATTTATATATATACAGGGTGTTTCCTAATTGTGGTGACAAAAGCCTATGGGAGAGTCGTCTCAGCAAAATATGAAAAAAGTTCATTGAACATGGGTCCGAAAATGCTTCGTTTCCGAGATACAGGGTGTTAAAGTGTAAGAAAAATGAACAGTTTTTATTTTTTAATTCACAAACGGCTTAAGATTTTTTAACGAAATTTGGTATACGTGTTTACCATATTGGTAGGTTTAATCCGAAAAATTGCCAACTTTAACCATTCATCAGTGATGGAGATCTGGGTGTCCTTTTTACTCACACAAAATTGTAGTGACAGATGACATTCTTACCTCCGTCACTGATGAATGATTAAAGCTGGCAATTTTTCGGATTAAACCTACCAATATGGTAAACACGTATACCAAATTTCGTTAAAAAATCTTAAGCCGTTTGTGAATTAAAAAATAAAAACTGTTCATTTTTCTTACACTTTAACACCCTGTATCTCGGAAACGAAGCATTTTCGGACCCATGTTCAT
>JABRWK010000162.1:42099-53868 GCA_013372445.1 Hypothenemus hampei | reverse complement strand
GGTGTTATAATAATAACTTTCGTATTTGTAACCAACGATTAAGGACGTCATTTCCAAGACAAAAGTTCTTTACAACATGTAACGAAAACCTAATATTTAGTTTTGGCAAAAAAAAATTTTTAATTTATAATTTTTGGTTATTTGCAGTTCTTTTTCTCAAAAACTAATTGATAAATTTAAAATCTAATTACACTCCTAAATACAGTTTTGAAATACCTTTAAAATGGTGTGCCACTTGATAGCCCATGCCATATAAGATTCTCGAAGGGGTTGCCACCCCCGTTAAAGGGGATGACGCTACACTCATGAATTTACGGTCAATAGATGTCCCCCTTAGAACCAAAATCAACGTGTTTCGGGGTTTCCCGGAAAAATACCTCTCATCGAAAATATTTCAGATCGATTGTTTTAATTGGCCCACCCTGTAGTCGCAATCTACACATTGAATCGCAACTTTTCAGATGTTGAGTGTACTCATAGACTAACATTAAGGTCATTATTTAGATTTATTCAAGAATTGGTTTAAGCATTTTTCCTAATAAATACAGTACTTATCTACTTTTAGAGGTAGTTTATTTTAAAGCTTGATTTCCACACAACCTTATTGATTTAAATTTTAAAAATTTAGCTCCATGCATGGATGATTTCAAAGGATTTAAAATGATGTGCCATTTGAACCTCCTTTTATTTAAAATTTTAGAAGTTGATCTCATCTTTGGAAGGGAATTGGCGCGGCAGAGTCAGAGATAGCGAGTAAAAGTGTTCCCCTGATAACGTAAATCAACGGGTCCCAGCATTTCTCTAAAATTACGATTTCAAGCACCAGAAAATCCCTCTGTTGTGTTTTCAATTGGCCACGCTATATACAATAGTCTCAATATAGTGAATAAATCATATAGTGAACGATTCACTATAGTGAATACAAAAATATTAATATTGAACTCTGAATAGTGAATAAATTATGTCTTGTTAGATTGAGTTGCACCAGCACATAAATTTTTTTATAAAAGCAAATTAAGAAAAAGTAAGAATACTATAGAAAATGTATAGAAACATATGTATAATAAACACATAGTATAAAATTACTATTGTATATTTTCATCTGAACCCTAAATAGTGTACAACCTGCTCTGGTCTGAATTAGTTCACTATATCGAGACTCTACTGTATGTAAAGAATCGTTCTAATTTTAAAAATAAATACGCGGTTTTATTAATGTGGATGTAATATATCCGTCAAATACATAACACAAATTTTACGTGTACCGAGTGTAATTAATTCGCTGCAATCTGACAAGGCCGCAGCGATATTTTACAGTGGGTATGAACATTATAGTGAATTTTTCGCAACGGCTGGAAAACCCTTAAGATTTTACTTGGATAACTTCTTATGTAATGAATTCCAATAACAGAAACATGTAAGAGTTAACTAAAGAAAACCACTTTATTTACGTTAAAAAAGTCTGTATTTTATGAAATTTATACGTCCTACTAAAATTCGTATTTTCTTTATTTTTATTATAGGAACACAATGGAATAAAAAAACTGAAATAAATTCAAAAATTGAAAGAATGAACATTACAGGAATATTTTAAAACTTCTACATACAATTAAATAAACAATTTACTTATTAAAAATTAGAAAAAAAACAAACAGCCTCATATCTGGCAAAGGCAACGCGTTAACTGTTTTCTAACCTATATTTTGCCGGGATTATACTAAAATAACTTGCACAGTATATATTAATTTATCTTTTTTGCTCAGTCAGAGAGAAAACCATTATAACAAACCAAAAAACTCATTCGACGCTTACGTCTTTTTATCAAATCTCCATAAATATATTCAACACTAATAAAATCAATTGTTTGATTTTCTATTTATTAAATTAATTTTGAGACTAATTCTTTATTATTTATTTTCTTTTCAATTATGTCATTAACACCCTCTGATATTATGCTGTTTCTTTTATTTATTTTAAATCTTACTCTTGTTTGTTTTCATAACTGATTTCAGTACCTGTCTTATACTAAGAGACGGGAGATAAGATATGTTTTTACGTATGAGAATATTAATAAGCAGATAATTGTCGAATTCATTGAACATTTGTTTGATAGACCATATTCAAATTACATTATGTGTGAATTTGGCTGGCAAAATTATCCAAATTTGCATGGATAGCCAGGAAGCAATTAGCTTTATTGCAAAAACAACCATAAAATTGTCTGCGGTATGGGAGTCTGGGGAAACTGTAAATGTAATATTAAAAACGATCTAGACAGGAAACATAACAAACGCTATAAAACGTCGATCAAATGTAGGCGATCAAAGTCTCTCATGTGTAAGACAAGACAGGTATAAATTAAAAAAATACTGGCATTGAATAAAAACAAGTTAAAAGTAAGCATCGTCATACAATGTGTGACGTTTTTCAGGTACACCTAATCAAATATATTCGAACTTGCTGAGAAACCAAACTTGTGGTTGTGTAGTCGAGAAAGATTCGCCAAGACAACGAATTTTAAATCGAAAAAGAAGATAACTTTGGGACAAGTCCCAAGGCTTGTCAAAAATTGTAGTCTGGGATTGAGGTGAACATATGGGCAACATAGGGTTGATAAAAGTTCCATAATTGATTATTATTTGTATTTGTGTAATATGTAAGTACTCGGTATACTCTTTATACTGCATTAGTTTCAGAATTTAATTTTCTTTAAAAAAAGTCTAACCATTTTTTGATATAGGACGTCGTCGTTCTCGACAATCTGGATTTTTCAGATCTCTCACAAACGATATTTTTAAGAAAATCGTAGCTTTCTATCATTGTTACTAATTTTTTAAGAAGTTATTTTGAAATTATTCGTTGGTTTTTTTGCTTTATCTATCTGAAAACCTTACTTGTAGAACGAAAATTTATCATTTCTCGACCCACGTTTTTTTATTATTTTTTATTACTTTCAAAAGTTATCACCGGCTGATGTATGGCTGCAATTGACGACACCTTATAGAAAAACGGAAACTTTCATTATTCTTTGAAAGTTAAAAATGTCGCAATTTAAATTGTTTTATACCTGACTTTTTATTTATAATTGTGATAAATACTAGAAATACTGAAATGGTATCAATTTTCAGATGTAAAAATTTTTGAGCCACTGCACTTAAGCATCACTTTATTTTTTTTTATTTTAATTCATTTCAAATAAAAACTTGAGTTTTTCACATCTAAAAGGGTGATACTTAAATCAGATAAAAGTTTTCGTTTTATTATGAATAAATAATAAAAATATATATCAAACATTCTGTAAAGGTTCTTTTGATATTATTTTTTTAATCAGGGAGAATGAGATATAAAAAGCCGGTCTAATACGTAAATATGATTATTGCGGTCGATTGGGTCTATCGTCTCCACTATATTAACTCGATTTGTGGTTATTTCATGATTCGAGTTGCATTTCTACGTCAGAATCTACAATAGCTTAAATAAACGAATATAAAATGCGATTTTTTTCCGTTCAATGTAAACAGCTCGAAGTCATGTAAACTTTGTAAAGCTGCAATTTTTATGGGTCCAGCTGGGTTTGTTGACTAGGAAAGTTCTGAAGTTAGTTTAACCTTGTAGGAACAGCTTTTATTAAAACGCATTAAGTCTGATATACGGTAGGACATTTTTAAAATTGAATTTTTAAAAAGAAAATAGATTTCTAAAATTAACAAATAATATACATATTGTGCAACTAAAATGGAAAATTGTCTATACTTATGAAAGATTATGCCCATGAATCTGATTCCACTGAAATTCAAGTCGAGTCAACCATTGGAGAAATTGTTCAATTCAATTAATTCAATTGACATTTTATAAAATAATAATAACTAATGTTTGTGTGTGTTGGACTTCAAATGAATAGAGTTGTTTTTGCCAACAAACGACTCTATTCGCGACGAAACTGTCATAGATGCAAAACAAAAATAATAACCATTAAAAAAGTTTAAAACAGAACCTTTAGGAGACAAGATAATGTAAATATTCTTTTGATAATGAAACCCTGCATTGCAAAACCATTGTACAAAAATAATAAAAAAATTACTTTACAATACTTGATAGGGTCAATGTGTCGGTTTTCGACCACTTAAAATTAATTGTCAGCCAAAATGTGACAGTTTTTAAGTGGCCGCTAATAAGTCGTAGATTTGCCAGACTGTGGCACTGGAGTTTCTTCAAAATGGGTGTATTGTTACTTTTGTGGAATGTCACTGCTTGATTTTATGTTCTATGCTTTTATGCTGAAATGGTCGAAAACTGGTGATAGCGAGACAACCGATGCATTCATCCTATTGTTTCAATTCTAATTTCTGACAACAACAGCAGACATAAATATCTTACAAAAAATAGATTTGATTGGCCTATAATTTTTTGAGTTTACAATTAATTATGAAGAAATTATATATAACATATAGATGGAAGAAAAGCAACAGGAATTATGCCAATTGGTAAAAAACAGTGTTTTTCTATAAAGTCTCTGATCAAATAGGTCATTGCATCGCCTACGTAATTGTAATAGGTCTATTCGCTATAAACTACAAGTAGATGCTATCAATGATTTTCGCTAGTCGTTGGGCGTCAGTCATCCACTCATCTCAAAGCAGACCAGCGAATATTCCACAGCGAATTTGACCTCTAAATTTTTTATTTATGGCTGTATAATAATCTTTCCTGATGTGGGCTTATCGCCTAAAATGTTATCATAAAACTTAATAAATGTAAAAGGATTTGAAACAATTTCAGTAAATTAATTATTTAAATATTAAAAACGAATTTTGTTTTTAATAGAATTAAAAAAATCATATTAAAGTGACATGTGACGGTAAAATAATGAAGCTACATGTATTTATTTGGGATCATAATTCTTTACAAATTTTGTTTTTTATGTGTTTTATAAAATAAGCGGGTGAATTTTACAGAAAGGAGAATGACACTGCACGTGTTAAAATTTCTTTTAATGAACAGAAAATCGCGTTACACAGCCTATTTCACCTAAGATGGCACGATGTGTATAAAGTATATAATATTATTTTTCGCTTTTTCGGCTTTCGTAATATTCGAAGTGCTAGAGAATCAAACGTATCAGTGTAAACGTCAGTTTTTATAGAAGATGTGAAGCGGTACATCTTTAAGAGTAATAGAAATAGAGTTATAGTTTATTAAACAAAAAACAAAGGTAATTGATTTTTTTAATATGCTATGTGATAAAAGATATTCGAATCCACTTAAAAAAAGTTAGTCATGTTTTATATTTTCAAATTTTTAATTTAAATACCTCAGAAACCAATAATAACTGAAATCTCATTTTTTTTGGCAATGAAGTCTATCTCAGTCTTAAATGATGTATTAAATAACAGTTTGCTGGATATCCTCGTTTTGTTGTTATTCAATTTTTATCAAAATCTAAATTTTCATAAAAGTTGAATAACGCGAAAACCGTTCATTTAAAGCTGGTCGATTCTCTGAGTAACTTCAACGCGACACCGACACGACAGCAAGCGTTTTGCGCTTTGGCATATAAGAAGCAACCATTTTTTGATGCACGTTAAAGAGAAAAAAAAATTACTGTCGTGTCGGTGTCTCGTTGAAGTTGTTCAGATGAGCGACCGGTTTAAGGCTCCCTGTGAGATATAGAAAGTCATATTTAAATATAAGAAAGAATACAAATACGAACAAAAATAATAAAGTTTTCATTAAAAAAAGACATAACTTTTGTATGATATTGTCTTTTGGCATTTCCTATATAATATAATCAGTATTTTATGTTTTATAAAATCAGCATTTCACAAACATAATTTGTAACGTACAAGGACACCTATCCAACTGTCACTCTTCAATTTTGATAAAATTTTGCACATTTATAGTACCACGAAAAATAATGAAGACGTATTATTTTTTATCGCCCGAAAAACAGTTTGAAGGGTAGAAGCAACCCTTCTAAGTTTACTCAAATTGAAGAAAAAAACTGAAAATGATGTAATATTTCGATAAATAGGCATCTTAGGAAAAATCTATTTATTCGTATTTTAGAAGTTTTAAAAGTCTATCAGATGGTGGTGTCAGGTTAACCTTGGGTGGAGTGTTGAAGGTCATATGAAATTCACCCCCTTTAGGCTTTTAAATTCACTTTTTTTTACTTGAATATTCATTATACAAAATGGAACAAAATCGGTCCAAAATTACGGATAACAGAATTTTTTTTTAAGTGGCCGAACTATTTTGACCCCGGGCTCGTATAGACCGTGCAATCTTAAGTGAAAAAGGCACTGAGAATAGAAATAAATCTATTCAAATTTGAAGTTGAAATTAATGAAGTTATCCATTTTTTTGTTCGCAAAAAATAAAAAAATTATCAATCTTCTGAACATATGTCTATTTTTAACCATTACTAATTCTTTATTTCTTCTTTTTTTATTTCCCATTGTTAAGAATCCATACATATTTTCTCGTTCACTATGTTAACGTGAGGTATTTCAAAAATATTCATTTATGCCGGTATCGCACCATATTTGACAGTGGTTTAATTTTTTTTGACAACAATAAGCGGCTGTGTAGGAACACAGCTCATGTTGTACAGACTGAATAGGCTACTTGAAATTTTAGTGCTCAAGCAATGTAAGGATCGCATTCATACAAGTTGCAATGGGAATTTACCATTTGAGAGAACGTTGATTTTTAAACATTGATAGAAATTTTTATATCTATTTGTTGTTATTGTTGTACTAGTTTAAAGGTACTGTATTGAATGTCTTAGTTTTACTTTCGTTCGCCTATATGTCCTTTTAGTATTTTCGACAAGTTAATGAGATGAGAAACAAAAATAGAAAGCAAAAAAATATTGAAATGACTAACAATCTGTGAATCGACAATTTTTATGCATTGTAATTGCTAATGAATGTATTATTAATAATAAAACATTCGTCTCTGATCTGCGAATTAAGCTGGCAATGGCGCCGTAAATGTGAAGCCGAGGAAATGTTGTAGGGGTCAATGTTTATTCCGGTTATTCTTTTTAGAATAAATTAATAATGGAAAAAAAACAGAATCTTCAAGTTTTCATCACTTACTTATTTGAAAATAATTATTTATTTTTATTTCAGATAATTGATTAAAATTATTGTTAACAATAAGCGCGATTTTAAATTTCAAATATTAGATTCTTATATTCAACTCTCCCTACTCTGTTGTCCTTTTATTCAGGAATGGATTTGTAGATTTTTTCTTGAAGTTAACAGGTTAAACTATTATTTAACACATCTTAAGTATTTTGAAAAAAAGCTGTCATAGGCTATTTATAATGTTTGAGAATTTATTTCTTTTGAGTTAATTATGTAACTAAATAATTACCTTAATTTATTCTTCCTTATCACTATATACCTATTTTGGCGATTATTTTTAAACTTGATAATATTTATAATATTCATCCTATTAGATTTCGAACTATACAGGGATATTCACACAAAGTGACCCATTAGATTATTTCGGAAACCATGAACCATAAAAATCTGAAAAAATTCACATAAATCTTTATCAACCTGATCTACCTTTGGCAAATATTTTCAACTTTGTGGCACTTCCGGTTGTACCGGAAGTATCTGTCAACTTCTTTATTTTAAATGGAACCCCCCATTTTTAATGGCATTTTTGGATTCCTCGTCAAATTCTAGGGCCACTTTATATAAGGTGATTTACCTCTAAAATTTACCGTTTCCGAGTTATTCTAGAAAATTCGAAAAATTTGACAGCTACAGACTTCCATGGAAATCGCTGCTGTGCCCTAATCGCTGCGAATTTCGGGATCGTTCTTTTTGGGCCCAAAGAGGACGTAATGAGCTAGGTGTTAATGTATTTCAATTTCAAAAAAAGTCTTTTACGACCCCCAAAACATACCTCCGAATTTGCATAACTTCAAACCTCAATAACTTGCTTATTTCAAATGGAATGCCCTAATTTTTTCGACGGCATCGTGTTCGCAATTCAAAAATCTACAACTTTTGTTAACATTACCATATCCTTAAATACAGCCGTTTACTTCCTAATTCACTTCATTTGTCTAATCGTGATTTGAAATGTCAGATATCCGTTCTTCGGCAGGATAAGGGGTTGTATACACGAAATCTTTGTGCTAATACAACTTCTATTTGACAACATTCTTTTTCTTTTCTTCTTTCCACCATTTTTAATTTTTGTTTTTCTTCCTTATTCTCTTTCGTCACATCCTTGAGCACTGCTATCCTTGTGTTTCATCTCCTGCTAATTTTTTCATATTTACCTTGTTTTGCGATTTGGTTTCGATTTCGCCATAAGAGTCGTCCGATAACTTCTTTTTTTCTTTGACGCGATTATAGTAGGGCTTCAGAATTCTGACTCTGAATTGTTAACAATACCTGATTTCTTTATGTCTTCAATTTGAGGTTATACTTTTTTTTTGTTCTGTATATACAATAAGGTCGATAGTTGTCGATTAAATTGATTCTGGCTTTTACGTCTCGACGACAACCGATGCCAATTGAATTAAGACCAAATACCTTATTATACGTCTTGCTAGTTTGCAATAATTGATTTCTTTGATCGTCAGCTACATCTGCTACTAGATGAATTTGTCTCACAATCTCTTAATTTTTTAATTTATTATTACTCTTTCTTAATAGTTTCAATATGATCACCTTGTTGTTGATCATTCAATTTCATTATAGGATTTACTTCTAAAACTACTTTTTTACTTTTCTCCATTTCAGTGTTAGTTTCTGTAATATCGTTTACTAAAGCTACTAAATAAATATTTTAGAGTAGTTTTAAAATCATGGATTCTAGCTTCAAAAATAAATTCTTCTAAGCAAGCTTTCATATTCTGCATGATTGGATGGTATTATAATGATTTTTTTCCATAAACTTACATTTTGCTTAGTTTCCAAATATTTATGAATTCTATTAATGAATTAATGTAATAAGTGCCGCTATTTTTTTTTAAGTTTGACTAATTTAAATTTCATTTGAATTTGAATTAAATTAATTTACAATGAGTCAATTAAAAAGAGATTCATTTATTGACGCTAAGATGAATTAGAACTATTCCTAGATATTTAGTGGCTTTATGCGATATTCAGGGAATAACATGTCGAAATTTATATCGTAAATTTTACGACGATAATTAAAAATGAGATTTTATAAATTAACTTCACTACAAAAACTGTATTAAGAAAATAACATAATATATAATGAACTTGACAAACTGAAATTGGCTTATCTTTCAGCACATTCTGTGCATATTATGTATTAAACAGAAATACATGAAAAGTCACGAAAAAATTGATGCGTCGTAAATTTTACGAGTATCCCGTATTCTAGAGTTAAGGTTCATTAAATAGCCATGCTACGTTTTTTCTCTTGACACTATGACATGTTTTTGTTCATGAAATAGTTGAACAATAATATTCTTTGGAAGTGATCTGAGACTTCCACTAGGTACATTGCAATATGTTTCAACCTCATTTACTTTTATTAAGCCTGTAATCTTTCTTATATTTAGAGGTTTTACTAGTCTAAATCCACACCCCTTGATGATATCATTAAAGGGTTGTCTATTGTATTATAACTTCAATTTATCAACCCCAGTCGTTATTTAGTGTACACATCAACTATCTTGTTCAATATAACCTTTAATTGATTGTTTATTGATTTGATCGTCTTTAAAATACTTCCCATTTTCATCATCTACATCATAATCGTTTTTAATTGAATTTAAATTTGTATTCAAAAGAGTCATGTCACGCTACCCTGTAGGATTGAGTGCACGGTGAAATTTTGTATGATATTGAGCAATACAGGGTGTTTCTAATTTTGATGTATATATTTTATATGGTGTTACATGGACAAGTTGGAACTTGAAAAAGAAAGAAAAAGACAAAAATAATTTCAAGCAAAACTTTTAACGATCCTATATTTCAAAAACGAAGACCTTTAAATTTTTTTTTCAATTTCCAACTTTGTCCATATGAAACGTAATGTAAAATATGTACATCAAAATTAACCCTGTATTCTTTATATTTAAAACGCAATGTTGTTATCTGTAAGTCGAATAGTTACAAATGTTATTTTTTCTTTTCTTGTTACAAATAAATTAGATTCTACATTAGTCAATTTTTGCAGTTTTTTTGCTTTAAATCAATTATAAAGAATACAACAAATTATTCATCACTTCCTACTACAGTTTCACATAAGGTTTTGTTGTAAAGCTTAATTTGCTCTTTAACTCCTACAAATTTTAATCTAGGATCATGTGTTGATTTCATCTTCCCATGAAAATATTTATTTAAAAGCCTATCTTTTCTTTATAATCTAGCTTTCATTATTCAATTATGTTTTTCTTTGCCTTTCTTAAAAGTGTCAAATTGATTAAAATTTTTGACATTTCCTTATTTTCTTATTATCCAGCGTCCTCGATGTGTCTAAGAAAAATGTTTCTTGGCCTTTTATGTAACAATCGCGTACTTTTTAGACTTCCTAGCCATTCAATAGCGTCTAATCGATTTTTGTGATCATAGCATAAAATACTCGTTAAACCTGACATAATTTGAAATCTTTTCAAATTTTTAGATCGAGGAATCTAGAAAGGTGTCGATATACAGCGTGTCCCAAAAGTAATGGATCAAACGCAAATGGGAGATAGGAAAGGTCAATCTGAATCAATTTAACCAAAAATTGTATTATACAAAATGTTGTCGTTTTTGAGTTATTAGCATTTGAAATTTTAATTATCCTATTAAGTCAATAGTAACGCGTCTGGAGTTTTTTACATTTTTTTTGTTTTCGAATAGTTTTACTATAGATCTTGAATCATTTCTGTAAATAATACAGTATGATGAAGTTTTTAGAGAAATTGCACTAATATTCTAATATTTCTTAAAATAAAATGGACCACCTAATGTAAAGTCGGTATTAGAATATTAGTACAATTTCTCTAAAAACTTCATCATACTGTATTATTTACAGAAATGATTCAAGATCTATAGTAAAACTATTCGAAAACAAAAAAAAATGTAAAAAACTCCAGACGCGTTACTATTGACTTAATAGGATAATTAAAATTTCAAATGCTAATAACTCAAAAACGACAACATTTTGTATAATACAATTTTTGGTTAAATTGATTCAGATTGACCTTTCCTATCTCCCATTTGCGTTTGATCCATTACTTTTGGGACACCCTGTATTTAATGATTCCTTAAAACATATAATCTCTTCTTCTGTTGTCCAATAACAATCGTTTCTAAAATTTTCACCATATTACTATTTCAGTCAGTTTTTTTTCTATGGGGAGAGGGGCAAATTGGTTCATTGTATATGAATCAAAAATTTTAATGGAACGGCTGATAGTTTCTCCCTTATTATATTTGGTTGAAATTGTTCAAATTTGTTTATTGCTTGTTTTTTTACTTTATAAACGTCTCTCATGAAGAATAAGAAAACCTCTTTCTTATCGATATCTGGATATATTGGGTTGGTGCATAATTATCCGCCGTTTTTGAAAAAAATTTTATCATAAAAAATGAGACGTAAAAATTCAACAGAAACATATTTAAATGGTTATTCTGAAGAGTATTCACCATTTACTTCAATTGCTGCTTCCCATTTGCTAGGCAGACGGTCGATGCCATGGGCAAAGAAGTTGCTGTTCTTGGAGGCAATCGACGTGCCAATATAAACGGCGGTTAATTATGCACCAACCTAATA